>OMKX01078376.1:0-11971 GCA_900302425.1 Brosme brosme
CACCTCTGTTACCCCCTCCCTCTCTCCGCCCTCCCTCCTTCCCTCCCGCCTCCTCCCTCCCTCCCCCAGGAGGTGTCTGTTTGAGGAATGAGCCACGGTTGGGAGGACACACATTTGCATGATGAACTTTTTTTTTGCCTTCGAGACGCAGCCAGCGATCATCATCGTGGTTTTAAACATATCTCATCACCTGCACTACACATACACACACACACACACACACACACTTATTCTGTATGTATTGGCGACTACCGAAAGACTACTAATATGAGTAGTAGTACTAATGTAAATATAAATGTGACAAATAAATGTGAATATTACAGATAGTTGAGGTAGACCATCCAATTGCCCAAAAGTTGGGCTGTTGGGCAATGTCAATTAAAACCAAGTCAAGACAATTTAGTCGCTAAGTAAAACCACATTACCTCACCCAATACTTCATGTGTGAGACACGGTCTAAATATGATTGATTGCTCACACATTTCCCCATGAGGGAAGTTCTCATCCACATCGCTATGCCCTACCTGCAGCCTAACCTCGCCTTGGGAGAGGTATGAAATGGAATAGAAATGCGTTGAATTGGAATAGAATGATGAATTGGAATAGAAATGCACATTTTCAACTGTGTTGTGTTTCGACGTTCTTCCATGGTCATATACGTATGTAGTGGATATGCGGATGTTTTATGCAACACGCTGGTAACACACTCTAGTAGCTTGATGTGTTTTTCTCTCGAAAGCCTTCAACAGATCGACAACATTACAGCATTGCATCATGTGTGACATCACGCGTCAGAAGACCGCAGGAATACCTACGTCCGCAACGAATCACCGTCTTAATCACGATCAATATCTCCTCACCCTGCTCACCACGCACGCTCTTCAGAAAAGAAACGTCAAGAACTGAACTACTGTGTTGGAAGGGGGGGGACGTTGATGCGTGTCGCATCACGACGCGTTACAGAAAATGGCGTCCAAGTTGACACGCCATGTGACATGCTAGATGCTCATTAATCAGGATTACCTCATCAAGTCATGGAGCTTAACACACTGGCAACTCCTCTATGCCAATAAATATTATTACACATGAAGGACAAACTCCTAACGCCACATATCAGCATCCAGATGAGGCATTAGTTAGTTATATTGATGGGCAAAACAGTTCTTTAAATTGTACTGCATCATTAGAATCAGTTCATTTAAGAGCTTTGGTCACTGAATCGTTCAGACTGCATAGTCCCGCTCAATGAACTGAATTACGGCCGAACGTTCAGTACAGCACGCTAACTAGTGAACTGAGGCCGTTTGTTTGTGGTCCAAGACCAATGTTAGCAACCCGAATCAGCCGTGTATTTGCTGTCTTCAACACACCTATTCCACCTACGAAGAATGACTTCATTCACTCACTCACAAGAGAGTGCATCCCTGCAAACGAACTACGTTTGCTCGGAACTGACTGAGAGCTCAACTGAACTGGCTGAGAACGGATCGTTTTCATGAAGTGATTCGTTTCAGTTTGTTCACCCAAAAGCTTTATACTCTTGAATGAATCATTCACGAACGTCACAACACTAATTACTTATGAGATGTAAGTAGGGATTGATGAGCGATGAGGCCCATGGGTGCAGTATAGAGTTAGCGTGCCTTTCCATGCAGCTCCTCTGGGGGGCAGTATGTAGCGTTAGCATGCCTTTCCATGCTTCTCCCGTGGGTGCGGTATCTAGAGTTTGGTGTGTACGAGGCGTGATTGGTATCGCTGGTGGGAGATTGATATCGTCTGTAACCCAGTGGGGTGCAGCGAGATGAAGACATTTCATGACAAATACGCCGTCTGTCCTGGGAGCAGAATGTTCTCTGCATCAGTCAGATGTCTGAGAGGAGCGGCGGAGAACGAGTTTTGCGGCGCTGGTTAGTGCTTCACTGTTCCTCAAACCCCCGTTTTGATCCAGCAGAAAACAGGAATTAGTTGCTGTTACAACCGCAAGCTGCTTTAATCAATGATAAACAAATGGATTCAGAATGAATACATCTATACATCTATATGTAATGTATTATAAACCTTACTTTACGCTGCACTTGTTTATAATTAACCAAAATTCACTGTTATGATGTTATTACCATTCTGACTTGCTCTTGTAATATCTATGTTCTGGGTTTACTCTTCAATAACCTTATTTCCTGTTTTTCATACGTTGGTGTTGTTTTTTGCCTAATGCGAGTATGAAAACAAATTTCTCCCACCAGGGCGTTTGCTCTCCCTGCTTTCTTTGTGTTGTCTAATTGCTCAGGGAGGAGAGGAGCCGTGCTGGAAGAGAGGAGCATTGTATCTAATAATGCAGTACAAATATAAATAAATAATCGACAACGCACGTCTGACATTTCTGGACCAACATGTAACAGCGCTCTCCTAGTGCCTCATGGAAACACTCGACGGGTTTCCAAGACAACCTCCACATTCACTCCATCTAGACGCATGGACGTAGCCAAACTTTAATACCATATCCTATACATACACACACTGCCTCATATATATGTGCCTTGTATACATGTATATGCACTATCTCCTATACATAAACACACTTAACCTCTTCCTACATCACTCCTAGACTACGGTGTTGGGCGGATGTGCGTCAGCGTTGTGTTGTGATCAGCCTATTTCATAGTCTATGGATCTGCCTATTTATACAGTCTATGAATCAGCCTATTTTATATATTCTATGGATCTGCCTGTTTATACATTCTATGGATCAGTCTATGTCATATATTCTATGGATCAGTCTATTTGATACAGTCCATGGATCAGTCTATGTCATATATTCTATGGATCAGTCTATTTGATACAGTCCATGGACCAGGCCCAACAATAATCAGGAGTGTACTTTTGAAAGCCACATTACTGTGTGTACACACTAGTGACTTATTGATTTATAATAATAATATGTGTTTGTTTTTAACAAACACACAATTATATTGTCTTGAATTAAGCAATAAAACATTTCTACAGACAATTGCAAACCTGCGTCTCAACATTTAAAAGATTTATGTTAACAGGTAGGCGGACAACAACCACTAGTGAATATATTAGTGGAATTATGAGCTCCCAAACTGTTCCAACCATTCTTATTCGGTAACGGGGTTCAGACTTTACATGAGAACTTCGGGATTTTTCGACCTGGACCCTATTTTCCAATCATCTTAGGTCTAGGAGCCTAATTAGGAAAGATTTTGAAATTGGTCCAGTATTGAAAACATTGCAGCAGTAATCCGCGAAAACGGGCTGCAGTGTAACCCTGTGGGGCGACAGCCCCCCATCAATGTACGTCCTCTAAAAGCGCTTGTTTATGCCACTGACAGGCTCATGATATATTGTCACATAATGGAAAGGATCCCCTTACTTTTCGTCTGTTTATTATTGTGTCCAACGAAATCTTGCACAAGAAGAAGCAAGGGTTGAGTTGTTGCAGGAAAAGAACGGTGGAAATGTGAGTTAGAGTTGGAGAGAGGCGAGTTTGTTGTGTTGGACAACAGAAAGCTGAGTGTTTGGATGAAGGAGAGTTGAGATTATAATGACAAGTGGGAAATTTCCTGCAACAACCCAAAAAGGAGATTTCAGAGCAAGAGTTCTCTTTGAGCGAGTCTTTGTTGGACACAATAACAAACAGACTGGATCAAGCAAAAGGGAATGGAAAAAGTCTTATTTCTCTGCAGGGATCCTTTCCATAATGTAAGAATATAATCTGAGCCCGTTAGTGGCAAAAACAAGCACTTTTAGATGACGTACATTTACGGGACGTTATTGCACCAAAGGTCCATTGTAACCCATTTTTTGCAGATTTCTACTGCAGCGTTCTCGCTTAATACTGGATCAATTTCAAAAACGGTCCAGGTTGAAAAATCCTGAAGTTCAACTTTAAGGTCTGAACAACAAAACAGAAACCAAACATCTCTGCTCACCTATCCATGCATTTTCTCGGATATCTATTTATAAGCTCTGCAAATTCTGTTAACCAGGACTCCATCTCCGAGGAGAGCGTCTTGTCCCTGGGTCTCTCTGGGGGCTTCAGAGCAGAGTCATGTGACCACTCTGAGCTCTTAGAGCCAGGAGAGCTATGCTGCTCTTAAACTGGACCGATCCATCTGAGCGGAAAGAAATGCGTAACCCAGGAGACAATTATCATGCTGAGAGGAACATTCAGGAAACGGCATCCGGCCACAATCCCATATTGAACTGTTCACTGACTATCTTAAGAGATGTGAGTGATTCAGAGAAATTATTATTTTCCTGTTTATGTACGCTCACATTTTGAGTCATACTGGAACCATATTTGCCATATTTCAGTTTTTGAAACCCTCGCTGAAATTGTCATGACGACAGCATTATTGACTTTCTGTTTTTGTAATTGGCATATTGAAGCGTCTGGGGACATCAGTGGGGGTGTTAAACACTTGACAAACGGTATATCTCTGGTGAATGCAGTCGTTGGTGTTAAGCATATGTATAGATTCACATGAATAATGTATCAATCTAAAGTCTGTCAACACACACAGGCTATAGTGAAAGTAGACGTTTTCATCAAACCAATATATATATATATATATTAAGGGCTTACGAAAAGAGATGACAACAACTGCTAGCTAGTGTTACAGTTCGCAACACGCACATAGCGCCCGACCTAGCGACCTATCAACACACTCCACGCGTCTCAAGTGAACGCTACTTTCCTCCTGACTGTAGCTCCTGAACGTAGCCTAGCACTACAATCAGGAACAGAAGCAGAATATATCCTTATTAATATGCCAACCCAGAGTCTGGAACATGTAAACAAGGTTGACACTATGCTAGAGCTTATGTGAGACCAACTGGAACTGGAACTGCTCCTGTCTGGCTGGTGAACAGCTTCCGTTCCTCCAAAGTGTTTAGAAACTGCCTGAATACAGCACTGCACTATTTGGAAGCAGCGGTAGACGGGAGTCTGAGATGGTGGGGAAACTGTTGCTGACTCCAAAACGACCACATGTTGTTTAAGACACTTCAGACACACTGATGTATAATGGTCAATGCAATGATGTAGGGATGTTCTGGAAATAATGTGTACCTCAACTGTCTAAAGCATTTACAAGATTATTTTTGCATTTACATTTCTACTACTCTCCTTGTGTGTATACATTTCTACTTCTGTCCTGTACTTTCTGCTGAGACACCTGCATTTCCCGTCTGAGATGAACAAAGTACATATTGTCTCAAGTGTACAAAAACATGATGTGAGAAATTATTTACACACTATTAACACGTTTTCCAATTGATCGTAGATCCTATTCCACCGTATTCTAACAGTGACCTCTCGTTCTGGGTTCCTGTAATGACCCACAGAAGGGTGATATCTGAAATATATCGACACATCTCCTGGGTTTACATTCCCTTCCTTTTTTAGCTTCTGGATCCCTGTTGACATTCATTACTGTACAGCGTGGGATCGATACGCACAGAGAGCTACAGTTGTGTTATTGATGGATGAAGTGCTGTCGTACAGACAGAGCAGGAGGAACAGAGATCCTTTCAGACCCCAGACGCCTCAACACCTTGTTACGGTGACGGGACCTGAGCTGCGCCTCAGCTAAAGTCAGCTCAAAAATTAATTGGACACGGAGAAAAGTTCACATGCTGCACACCTCTCCATTATGGATGTCGCCTTGTTTAAAGAATCCCCGTTGATGGAGAAGCGAGCCATTGACACCGGGATCCCTTCTTAAGGAAGGAAGCAGGGGGGAAAGTGGCCTCGGCGTGAGCTTAAGAGGAACAGAACACGCAGTTCTGTTTGGAGGGAGAACATAGCTGAAGATACAAGACCTTCACACACCGTCAGGTCAGGTTACAGATGGACCGTGGCTCTGATGGCTTCCCAGTGCTGGATATGATATATATATATATATATTTCATGATTCAAATATTCATATATATATATTTCATAAAGGCGTAGGCAGCTACATTGTTATTTTACCAAACCTACCTCATTACTACACATGACAGAACTGTTGTTCTGTTTGTGCGTTGGTTCTCCACGACAGAAGAAGATATTTTTAAACCCCTACACTAAAACTAAAAGTCATTATTCAGTAGCTTCTCCAAACCCGGCCCCTTGATGTGACAATATAGGGTCTCTGGCCACATGACTCATGGGTCTGTCATTGAAAATTCCTTTTAATAACCAACACAAATAAAACATTGTGTTGTGATGGTGGAGTTTGAGGCTCCAACAGACGCAGGTAGCCCACACATATTGATCACCCCACTAAACTATTCTCTCTCTCAGAGCAGCAAGGACAAGAACTCATGATTTAAGAATAACTACTTCTTCTTCTACGAGTGTCTGTAGTCGGTGCCCAGATGAATGTTGGAATCACAGAGTGAATAAAACACAAGACGAGGGTCAAATTGGGTTTTCCGAGCGAGCCCGGGCTTGACGCAATTTGGCTGCCGTATTTTATGAAATATTTTACATTCCTCAAGATACATAAGTTAAGTGAACAAACAGATGGTTTTCCATCTCTGCAACAGATGCGATGTTATCCAAAAATATTAATCTCTCCCCCTTCGTTCTCTCTGTCTCTTTCTCCCTCTCTCTCTCTCTCTCTATCCGCCTCCTCATTGCTTTCTCCCTCTCCTTCTCCCTCCCTCGATCTGTCATGTAAAGATGTTGAGCAGTGGATTGCAGGCACTGCAGGTGTATCTCTACTGTTGTAATCCTCATGTTATTAGTCCCCCTTCACTTTAGCTCAGCTGCTAATCTCAGGTAGCGCATCCAGTTAGCGGCTCTCTGAGGTAACGACAGAGACAAGGGAGACACAGGGAAGGGAATGAACAGGGATAACGGAGAAGAGGGAGAGAGAGGGGGAGAAATGGAGAAAGAGAGAGAGAGAGAGAGAAGGGGAGGGGTAGAAAGAGATATGGAGAGAGAGGGGTGGAGGGAGAGAGCGAGGGGGGAGACAGATGGAGAGACGGGGACAGAGAGAGAGAGAGGAGATGGAGACAGAGAGAGAGATGTTAGAGACAGGCCAAGACAGAGCAAGACAGGGAAGGCAAGACAAGTACAGCCAGGGAGGGAGACAGAGTGAGGGAGGGAGAGAGAGGGAGGGAGACAAAGGGAGTAAGGGAGGGTGAGAGAGGGAGAGGGAAAGAGGGTGCTTGGCAGTGAAAGACTGCCATCTGTTGATGTTAGTGAGGGAGAGCAAATGGGATTCATAAAAAAAATGGAAATAAAATGGAAAACTTTAATATATACAATAAAAATGGTGTTGTGTGTGTCTTAATAAACTCCTCAAAGTAGACATAATGTTTTTACTTCTGCTTTGAATTTCGTCTCTCATCACTGTCATCTGAGGAGCGAGAGAGAGAGAGACAGAGAAAGAGAGAGAGAGATGCCCCCAGCATCCATACCTCTAGTGATTCTGGTTTTAATTGATCAGCGACTCTGCAAAGAGAAGCTCAGAAAAACAAATAGCGGAGAAATGTTGATTTGGAACAGACACTTCTGAGAGAGGGAACAGATTAGACTATCTAATTATCATCTTTGCCGTTGGATGAGGTCTTTGATGTGTGGGTGTGACTGCACAGCCTCAACTCTGTAAATAATGAGAATTATAATTAGGGCTCAGAATAATCGCTGAGCTCGTGGCCTTGGTCTGCTTGTTATGAAGGGGGCCGGCTGGTCCCTGGGGACGCACGCCGGCCGTTTAGAAGGGCCATGCGGAGGGGTGTTTGTTATTTTTCCAAGGAATTAGGATTGCCGCTCGATTAACTGGCAGGGCTGGCTTTTATCTTGTCACAGGCTTTAGAGTGAAGCGTCAATCACAGCCCTTCTGCCTTAGGAAAAGGGCTGTTGGTGCATAGTGAGCACGTACATTAAGGCTGCTGCAGGCAGCGCCCTGCACTACAGGGGGGCACTTGGAACCCCTCCATCCATTCCCACCCCTTACCCCCCCCACCACACCATGTACACACAAAGACACACTACACACACTAAAACAATACAATTTACTACACACTCTGCACACACTAAAATATACAAAACACTACCACATACTACATACACTACAACATACTACACACACATACACACACACTATAACATACTAAAAAACGAACACAATACAACATACTACAAGTGCACACACACTAGAACACACTACACACACACACACACACACACAACAACATACTGCACACACTAACACACTACAACATACTACACACACACACACACACTACAACACATTACACACACTAACACACATACTACACACACCAACAAACTACAACGTATTACACACACACACATACACACACTACAACACATTACACATACTAACAAACATACTACACACACACGCTACAAATTAAATTACTACCCACACTAACGCACTACAAAATAGTACACACAAACACTACAACTTACTTCAGTACAAACACTAATACACACTACAACACACACTAACACACTACAGACACACACAACTACACACAGACTCAGTGATAAAATCGGTCTACTATCACCTGAAAAATATAACAAGACTAAGAGGACTCATGTCAAAACAAGACTTAGAAAATAAAGCTATTATTCAGAATGCAGCTGCTAGCGTTCTCACAAACACCATACAATTTGAACACATTACACCAATTCTCAAATCCCTGCATTGGTATGTCAGAAGATTGATTTCATAATACTGCTGCTCACGTACAAATCTGATATATATACTGATATACTTTGGCCCTAAAGTATATCACTGAAATGCTTTCGCTATACGAACCCTCTAGACCTTTAAGATCAACTGGGACCAGTCAGCCAATATTTCCCAGAGTCAAAACAAAACATGGAAAAGCAGTATTCAGCTCCTTTGCAACACATAGCTGGAATTAACTTCCTGAAGATCTGAGACTTGCTCCAACCCTGACTACGTTTACATCAAGGTTAAAAACGTTTATGTTCACCTTTGCTTTCTGCTAAACAATCATGCAATTTTAACTTAAGTCTTTCATGCATTATTTAAAATCCTGTTTTATTTTACTGTATGAATTGTTTTTTGTGTGAAGCACCTTGAGTCTGCCTTGTGCATGAAATGTGCTAGATAACTAAAGTTGACCTGACTACACACACCAACATGTTACCTGTTACCTGTCCTCCAAATGCCTCGTGGCACATAGGGCCTTACACACACTAACATACTATAACATAATACACACACACTACACACACTAAAACATAACACACATACACTACAAACGCTAACACACACAACGACACTAGCACACACAACATATTACACACACACATAATATTACAACACACAACACACACTACAACATACTAAACACTAAACACACACACACACACACACACTACAACACACTACACATCACAGACTACATCACACTACACACTAATCTACACACTCTAACACACTAAACACACTACAACATACAACCCACACTATCACAACACTATTACACATTAGCAAACACTACAACCAAGGTTTGGAAAAATACAATTATACAATTATAAATGACCCATTGCTCGGTTCAATGTACAAACATTAAAACTTTCAAAAATACATTTGTCCTGGACTAAGACAGTTGAAACGGTATAGCAATAGACATATAGCAGATCTCTTCTCAAAGTCGAGTTGTGTCTCCGCGCCTTAGAGGTCAGTTTGTTTGCTGGACATAGATTCCGATGGTTTAAGCTCACTTTGATACACTTTTTAAGCAAAACTAAATTTCCAAAGAAAAATAACTATTTTATGCCGTCCGACCGCAGAATAACTATTTGAGGCCTTCCGTAGATGCATCCAGTGGAGACCAGATTTCACCAGGGATTTCATCAAGCCACCATCAGCGTCTGGACTCCATCATGGGGGAATCTCATCTCAGACTTCTTCATCCGCTAAAGAAGAAATCAAGATTGGGACTAATCGGCAAAACTTATATGATATATCAATATACGTATGAAAACATTAACTAGTCTCTCCTGATTGAGTTTAAGGAGTACATATGCCACAGTGTCTTGTTAAAAATAGTTACAATTCCCTTTGACATTTAAACTTTGCAATCTGCACCGAGTGTGGACATACATATTGGTCTTTAGACACAATGACAAGAAACGCTATAAGGTAAAACAAAAAGCTTGATTTTGCGAATATGTAATAAAATAAAACATTGTCTTCCCTTTGTTTTAGTGTTATATGTAAAAAGGATTATGGTTCATTTTAATATACTAAAAAGGTCTGGTAATTGTGGTTTCTACTTTCGGATTTGACATAAAACAACATGATATATGACATAATAACAGAACGCAGCACATCTGTCTTTTATCCAGGCATCTATATATCTGTATGTGGCAGCAGATATTTTACTGTCCTGTCATATTATAAATGTATCTGTACTGTATCATAATGATTCCATCTCTAGTACCGTATCATTATGAATCCATCTCTGCTGTATCATAATGAATGTGTACATATGTTAGCTAATACAAAAGTAAATAGAGCCATAGAAAGAGTCTAGACTTGTTCAAAATGTGAAACAGAATATAACATGATATACGTATGTCTGAAAGCTTGATTTAATGACCAAACATTTGACGCTATATATATTGCCAGAGAGAGAAAATAATTATATATATATGCAATGTATATACTGATCCATTGGTCAATGTTTATTTTTATCGGACCTCGGAGAGGTAACTCGAACTCAATACATTCATGTGGAACAGTGAAGGAATAGGAGATCTTCACTTTGAATACAAACAAGAGAATCAGATGGAATACATGAGGGTGCAGCTCCTGTAATCATCCTGATAAACAACTCTTATAGCTACAGATAAACACTTCAAGCACAGAGTAAACATAGCTCCCTGCTACAGAGGGATCTCTGGTGTGTGTAATTAACGTCCAGCCGGGAAATGTAAGGTAAAGTATTTTATGCGTTCATCAGTAATAAGTATCCCATAGTGTAACACTATCTCAGCCATCTGAGTTTCAGCTACAATATAGAGTACTGCCGGGGGTACAGTATTAGTTTAGATTATATTTTATGTAAATAGGAATAAAATGATACGTGAGGCACGTGCACACACATTATTAGCATATTTTATTGTTAATGGTAACACTGTAGCACAGACTCTGTGCCACGGTATAGGCAGCTAGGCTAAGCTAGGACAGACTCTGTGCCACGGTATAGGCTGCTAGGCTAAGCTAGGAAAGACTGTACCACAGAATAGACAACAAGGCTAAACTAGGCCAGACTCCGTGCCACAGTATAGAAAGATGGCTAAGCTAGGTCAGAGTCTGTACCACAGTATAGAATGATTTCCAAGCTAGGTCAGACCACAGTATAGACAGCTAGGCTGAACTAGGGGAGACTTTGTACCACATAATAGACAGCTAGGCTAAGCTAGGGCCAATAGTCATAATAAAACTACAATAATGGTTTAAACAACAGAGGGGGGAGGGAGAGAGGCTAAAGAGAGAGAGAGTGAAAGAGAGAGAGAGAATTCAGATCGCTAGGGGCAGGAGTAAGGGCACCTTGTTCTACGATGCCTACAGGTAGACATTTGGGGAGTCAACCCAGAACCTTTTGGTCAGACACCCTAACCACTGACCAGACTATCCTGCTCCTAAATGATGCTGTGTCCCTGAAGCCACAAGACGGATCTCTGAATTCACCAGCACGGCTGGACAACACATCTTTCTAAACTATGATGTCGTGGGTTTTAGTTTTCTCCCTTAGACCTAATTTTCAGTATCTAACCATTATACTGGAGCACATCCCCATCCATGCCCTGATTTAGCCCAGACCCGGCCCAGATCCACCAGGAACACATTCATTATTCAGAGAGGGAGGGGGACCCCAATACCCAGCCCTGCTGAGTCAGCCAGAGTTAACAACGACACTCCCATCTCAAAGCCCACTTCTTGAC
>OMKX01078377.1:0-10968 GCA_900302425.1 Brosme brosme
TTCATTCTTTCTTTCTTAAATCATTTTTGTATGTTTTTTGCAGCCAAAGGGTGTATGGAGTGAAAACTGTTGAAAAATAATCAGTGATAAGCATTCATTGATGTATCCAAATTATTATTTGTTTTTTAATTATTTTAATTAAAATTTCAATTATTTGTTGAGTGGTCGTTTGCTCCAACAAAAAAAAACATAGTTAGAACATTTATACTTATATAGTAATACTTAAAAGTTTTTAAAAAATATGATTTTTGTATACATTTTGATGTATCCTTATAGCATCTTACTTTCAGAAGAAGTTTATTTCACCATCAACATTAATTTAATCAATTTAGATAAAATTGTATTCTGAATGCTATGTTTGAAAATGATTCTTATAATTGTATTACCTCAAATCCACCCTCTTTACAGCAATCATGTGTTCAGCACTGGCCGCCGCCCTGGTCGCCGTGGCTCTGCTACAGAGATCTGTGGCCTTTGTCCCCATCGGAGGAGGTGCGGCCACCCATGTCAGCATTACAGGGAGTGCTCTTTTGCAGAAACTGAAAGAGACTTGTAAGGCTGTAGCGGAGTCCTCCGGGCATGAGTTTAATCCGACGGTACGTTAAAACACAGGCCCAACTGTAACTACTGTGCCGATAATAATCCCCCAATAATCCCAAACACACACATTATGCCTAGAGGTACACTGCTTCTTAAATCTGTTTTATTCCTCAACACACTGCGTACCTCTCTTACTCCTCGTCTGTTATACCAATGGAGCCCTGACCTGTGCACTTTGACCCCCCCCCAGGGTCCATCTGCGGAGGAGCTGGTCCAGGCCTGTCTGGGTCCCACTGCGACCGGCGAGGTGTCGGCCGCCAAGTTCCGCGCGGCACTCCAGGAGATCTATGTCCAGAATGGACTGGTAGACCGGGACTTTGTCGCCAGGTGTGTGAATGAAAAAACAACATCTATCAATTTGAATATTTATCCATATTTATTAACAGCCCGAATAAATTAGGATAATCAGTGAAATTGAGGATGTTTTTCAATGAGAGGTATCTAAAATAATAGTAATAGTAATTCTGTCAGGATCAATCATGTCGTAGATTTAACCATTTATTTCATGAAATGGTAGAACAAATTAGTTTTGCGGTGTGGTTTCTGGTGCTTCCTGATGTAGGATTTAAAGGATGACATACAGATGTATGTGACAACAGGGAGCACTATACAATCCCCCATGGGGTACATCAGATATCTCAACCCATTGTATAGGTTAAATACAATACAGAGCAGAACCAAAGCAGGTGGAGGCTGGGCAGGCTGGTGGGTGAATTCTGCTTAGTACACTTAACTTCGCAGAGTGAGTGTTTGAGATGGGAGGTCTTAAATTGACCGCCTATCATGTGTACGTGCGTTTGATTGGACCGGGTTAGCCGTCAGCAGTGTCTAGGCAGCGTGTGACTAGAGTGTCCTGCCAGAACTAGCTACGCTCATTAGTTATAAAGTTTAAAATAATTAGGGTAAAATATAGGGCCCATTAATAACTGAATGTGTAGAAAAACAAACTAAATACAAAAAATGCTAGAACATGATGCAAAAACATATGTGGATAAATTCCAGCGCTCCTCACCACTTCAACTCCGAGGCCTTCTTGGAAGGGCGTGGCCTAATCACAGAGGGTGTGGTCAGCATCAAGGCCAACATTCGAAACCAGAACTACCAGGCTTCCAGAGAAATGCTGGGCAGAGTTCTCCACACACTACAGGTGAGGGACACACAAGATACACAAACCAATGTTGAGAATTATAATTTTTTCGTAAATATAAAAAGGTGTATGTGTGTGTGAACATCTGCCAATAGGACTTTTACAGCCACAGTAACTGGGTTGAATTGGGATATACAGAGCCATTTGCCAACCTCATCCAGCCAGATCTCCCCATAGAAAACATAGCAGGTATGTGTGTGTATGAGAGATTTCCTTGTGTCTCTTTCCACCACTGCAAGGTTTATGAAAGACCATAAGCTTCAGCAACATAAAGTCGGTGCCATTCACGATAACAAATGGGACAATAGATTGTCTTATATAAAGGAGATAATATAACAGGAAACATGATCTCTGAGGCATGGAGTTGATGGGGCACCAACAACTCCATTGTAAGGACGTGTTGTGAGTACAAACATGCCCTCACAATGTAACTCAAGAATTTGAAACCAACTATTACCACAATATTGTGAACAACACTAAGAGATAGCCCATGCATATTCCAACCAGGGAAAATGTGACATAAAATATTAAATTTTAATTAAATTAATAAATATCATCAACATGTAAAATGAAAGACTTAGAAGCTGAATGTTAATTATGCAGATGTCCTAAACTTTGAAAAACGTAAACTTTTTTAACTTATTTTGTATGCATCTTGATGCTGCTGCTGTGGTTTATAGCCAAGGACACCGCCACATGCAGTGACTGTGCCAGTGGAAATTGTCCCAACCCTATCCTTGACAACATTCTTCGGGAAAAGAAGCTCACATCAGGCTACATGGGAATTTTCTCAAGTGAAAAGCCTAAAGGTATCAACAAAAATACATCAATTTGATAATAATATACGTCAAGTGACAAAGGATGTCCCATGTTCAGTTACGATTCATATAATTTATCATTTTACATTTTACTGATATGAATTCCTTTCTCCAAACTGATATGCATTTCTTTCTCTAATTGAATCTATTTTGTATTATTATTATCGTCATTGTTATGAGACAATGATTATAATTCAAATTATATACATATATATTTTTTAATATTAACAGTAAAATAAGGTAAAAAAAATGTAAATAAGAAACTAGAAACAGTATATTACGAACCCTGAATGGGACGTTTGCCTGCAGGTAAATGCAGCCACGGAGGTGCGGCGGACCTGACAAGCACCGTGGAACCTCGTGGTGGCATCAGCAAGGACGAGCGTCGCCCTGGCAACGAGGCCCTCCATGCCGCTGCCGTCAACGCGGCCACCAGCGCCAGCCTCCAGCTACTGGAGGACATCAGAGGAGCCGCTGGCGACAGGGACTTCCTGAGGTGGCACTTCCTTCCTGCTGTAGATTGTAGTGTGGTTTGAAGCTCGCCGTGTGACATTGAACTAGGATGTCACCCGATTTCCCTTTGTCTCATTGTGATCACGACCCTCTCCTCCAGATTAATGGGAATTGCTCGTTCAGCGGTGGTGTGCTTCGTCATCGACACCACAGGCAGCATGGCGAATGACATTGCGGCGGCTAGGAAGGTGGTTTATGACATCATTGACAGTAAAAAGGGAACACAGGATGAACCTTCAGAGTACATTCTTGTCCCCTTTAACGACCCTGGTAAGTTTGTTTGGGATCCTTCTCATCAGGCAGCATTACACTAGTGTAATCTTTCGTCATGAAATTACTCTCAGACGGAACACCCCTATTCGATCATGCCCAGTAGGCTACTCGTTACGTTTCATGTATGACATAATGTTGCCAAAAAACTACAAAGCATATAGATTCAGAGAATTGCATTCACAGATCACAGATCAGATAACCAAAGAAAGCATATTTGGAAATATCTGGTAAAATGTACTTCCCATTTATACCTCTGTGGGTATGCAGGCTTTGGCCCAATGACACGGACCACAGACCCCGAAGTCATGAAGCAAGAGATCTCCAAGCTGAAGGCGAAAGGCGGTGATGATCCACCAGAGATGTGTCTCTCAGGGCTCCAGGTTATTCTGCATATCCATTGTTCTGAGCTTTAAATAATGATGTTTTAAATGGAGCGCAACTGGTAAATTTACTGTTAGGGTCTTTCCCTCTCCAGGTGGCTTTGACAGGCGCTCCGGCCTCCTCACACATCTACGTGTTCACTGACGCAACAGCCAAAGACATTTACCTCAAAGACACCATCGTTGCTCTCATCAGGAGCACAAAGTCAACGGTGATTTGCTCCTGATTCTACACAACTTTAAACCACAACTTCCCCATTCCCTTGGTTCAAAGCTTGAATCCTCCTCTTTTGTCACTACAGGTGTCCTTCTTCATGACAAACGCCCGCAGCAGGAAACGTCGTTCCTTGGGGGGATCCTTCAATGACTACAGGGACCTGGCTTTGGCATCTGGGGGCCAGGCTATCCAGGTTACAAAGGGAAAGCTGCCTGAAGCCACAGATGTCATCCTGGACACCTCCACCTCAGCCCTGGTAAAGCCATACAGCTTTATTGGTCAGAATGCTCCTTTGGTTGGCACAGATAGAAAAACAAGACACTTCACTTTTGTAAAATGTTCCTTGTCTAAGGATCAGTTTACGGACTCAAATGCAAACTCGAACTCAGGTCTAGAAGGTTCCAACAAAAGGTCTTAAATGAATCACATCAAGACAAAAAGAGAAACAAAAAGCAAGAAGTCTGGAAAAACGTAAGATTTATCGAACATAAAAATAACTACCAAACAAAAGTGTAACCTTTCACTATGACACTTACTAGACTGGGTTTAACCTACAGGATGATCATATAGAGGGGAAACAAAATGTTGGGTTGAATACACATGAGAAAACCATTAACATATCAACACAGGTGGAACACAATCAATGAAAAGGAGGTTTATGAAAAGATTAACCGAGGATATCTAGAGGAAGAAATAAAAACGACACAACTTTGCATTTCCTTTCTTCTTAGGTGACAGTTCTTCAGCAATCCAGGAGCTCTGGGAGTGAGACCTTCACGTTTCTGCTGGATGAGTCATTGAAAAACATCACACTCTACATTACTGGGAGCCAAATTACCTTTGCCATAACCAATCCTGCAGGTATTGGTCACTTGAGTCAACCGCATTACTAAAAGATATATACATTGTGTTAGAGAACCCACATGAGTTAAGCATGACAAAAGAACAGAGTATTGTGTGTGTGTGTGTCTGTGAATGATTGTTGTTCAAAAATGTACCTACTAAAGACCTAATACCATCTCTCAGGTGTGAACCAGAGCAACTCGGAGCTCAGTGGTGATCTGGGGATGATACAGAATGTTGGCAACCTATGGAGAATACGTCTGGATGCTGATAATCAAAAAGGAATTTGGAAGATAAAAATGGCCTCCTCTAATCCCTACACACTGAAAGTCACAGGTCAGAGACTTTGGGTTCTTCTAGGCTATAACTCATTTTTTAATAGTTACATATTGTAGAATATGTTAATCCATTAAGAGTCCATGGTACCAGAACATAGGTGTAATGTGTAGCTGTGTGTGTATGTTCAAACCTCTAGGCCAGAATACAATTACCTTCATCTATGACTTTGTGGCCCCTTACGGGGGACCGCACCCAGGTTATGCACCAATCACTGGGCGTCCACAAGCAGGTAAATATTGTATTAGTGTTAACTGAAGCATTATAAAATCAACCATTGCCCTATATTGATACAGGTACAAAGATTACACGGAAAGATATAGGAAATATAAAACGACTTCCACTGTTTAAACTCAGGCCAGCCTGCCATCTTGTTGTTATCGGTGATGGGTCGGAAGGGTCCCTCGTCGGTCACGGTGGGTGAGGTTGGCCTGATACCGGTGTCCCGTACCGAGGCCGTTAGCAAAGGTTCAACGACTGACATGGGCAACGGAGACATCCTCGTCAAAGTTGACACCGTTCCGCACGGAGAGTTTGTGGTGATTCTGACGGGAACGGACACTGTGTCCAACAGTCCGTTCCAGCGCCAGTCTACCACCCAGATGAGTGTCTCCAAAGTCATCGTCAAGGTCAGCCTAATTCAACAAACCGACCGAAACGACCTATGGATCTGAATTCCCTGCACGTCGCTTTGGATAAAAGCAACTTCTAAAATGACTAAGTCGTAAACTAATACTAATATATACAGCAACAAAATCCAATGACAATACACAAAAACAATAAATGAAATGAATGAACTACATGTGCTTAGGCAGTGGCAGGCAGCAGCGTTGAGCCGGGACAAACGTTAAGCCTTCCCTTCAGTGTGATGACAGAAGGCTCTGGTGGGGCATGCTCCATCAATGCCAGGAATGACAGAAAGTACACTATGAAATTCCCCGCCAGGTAGGTTATAAAACACATGTTCCTGTCAAAGAGTCCAAATGAAATGTGTAATTCATGATTTCCCAACCAGCCCCATTTCGCTGAATTTCTACTTTGGCTACAGCTACTGGCTACATCATATATTGATAGATTATACCCTGAATTTAAGTTTAAAAAATGTTTCTTGATTTTATGCCAGTGTTACGTTGACGACCGGGCAGTATGCTAATGCTACTCTGACCATCACGCCGCCTGCAAGCACGCCATCAGGCACCGACATCACACTGACCATTGAGGCAAAGTCCTCTACTTCAGCTGATTCCAACTATGCAGTCTTAAGACTTTCTGTTGTAACCAAGGTAACTACTCCCTTTCATAGGTCTATTGGAAGGAACTTTAAAAATATACAATTGAGGTTAGCTCTAAATTAAAGGGACACTTCACCGATTCAGAACCAGAATTCTATCATTATAAAATCACTTTTGTAATATAAAAAAAAAATATATATATATATTCCTGAGCTTTCCTGATCTAATTTTCTCCTGAGATGACGTCAAACGCGTCATTTGACGCGTCATTTTATAATGACGCGTGATTTTATAATGATAGAATTCCGGTTCTGAATCGGTGAAGTTTCCCTTTAAATAATGTTGGTAATCGCTGGTCCAACAGTCGTCCTTTAAAGTATAAATGTAGTAGTAGAGTTCATTTATTACATTTTTTTTAATGTAATATATTTTTTTCTTTATACGTGCTAATAATGCTTTGTGTCCTGTCCAGGTAACAGATTTTGTTCGGCCAACGTGTGAAGTAGTCAGGGTAGCGGCAGACGATTGTCCCATGGACGTGTCTCAGTGCGCGTCTTTCCGCTGGGATCTCTCCGCCAACGTGACCGACGGTAACGGCACAGGTATAGACAGGATCACTCTGCGGCAGGGGGATGGAGTCTTCTCTCACGACGCTCTGAGTGACCTCAACATTCAGGCCTCCTACAATGCCTCTTGCTGCTCGCAGATCGTCGAATTCGTGGCCGTCGATAAAGTCGGCAACGTGGGCACATGCTACTATTCCATCATTCGATCAGGTGGCCCTCCCTCCCTAGGCCTAGCCCAACCACTGTGGTTGTGTCTGTTGCTGGGTGCTTTTATGGCCAGGAGTTAGAAATAATTTAATTTGGACATTTTTTCTGAATCTACAATTATGACTTATATTTTGCTTCAATTTAATACCTTTTCTGAATAAGAACCCACCTTATAGCAAAATGAGAGGATCAGTTCAAATAAGAAAAATATCGAAGAATTTTGATGAAAATGTTTTGAAACTATTTGTCTCACATTACATATAATACAACTGATAAACTGCTGACCCAGATTTCAAAGAACACTAAATGTTGTTTCAAAAATGTTTTATTAAATCAAATTGTCAAAGATGTTTATACAACCTTATTGAGAACTGAATTGACTGCCATACTTAAAACCTAGCACATCAGAATTTTAACAATAGCTAATGAATACTATAGTGCTTGAAATTATTGAATACAATACATTTGCAGGACCCATTGCAAATCATCAGGTGTGGTCATATATTTTAGGATGCATATTGCTTGAGTAAACACCACACACATACCACAGACCTATTGCGAATCAGCATACACATCAACCTTGTGAACATTTCTCAAATGCTTTTTTAAGTGTCCAGACTGTACAAAGCTCTTGCTGCAGTGGGCGCAGGAATAGGGTCGTTCTCCTGTGTGAGTGTACTTGTGCCTTTTAAGGTTGTTGTAGTCCAGGAACTCCTTTCCACAGTACGGACACCAGTGCCTCTTCTCCCTGCTGTGGCTCCTCAGATGTACGTCCAGTTCCACTCTCCTGTTGAATCTTTTGTCACAGAGGGTGCATGGGAACTGCCTTGCCCCGGTGTGGACTCGTAAATGGGTTTCAAAATCTTTCCTCCGGAAGTAGCTCTTCTGGCAGAAATGGCAAACAAAGGGTTTTATTCTACTGTGCACCATTTGCAGGTGTTGAGTGAGGCCAAATCTGTAAGCAAAACCCTCATTGCACTGTGGGCAAATGTATATCTTTCCGTTGCGGTGCACACTTCCATGGCGACTTAGTGCCTTAGATTCTGGGAAGCTCTGGCTACAGAGGGTGCAGGAGAAGGACTTCTGGCCTGAATGGAGGCTGGCGTGCTTTTGCAGGGCTGCTTTGCTGCTGAGGACACGGCCACACTGTTCGCACTGGTTTCTGAGAAGACGTTCTCTGTTGACCGAGAATGGCTCTGATGGTGATTGGACGGGGGATGTTTCTGCAGCTGTGGGGTGGGTAGTCCCCCGGTGAGAGTATCTGATGGTACGCGGGGCAGAGGGGCTGTGGTTAGAACTGGAAACAGACGGTGTGAAGGGTGGCCGATGCTTTCGTGCGACAAGACGAGAACCGGTGCGCCGTTTAGGAGTCGCATATCTAGTTGTCCACTTTGTAGGAATCCGGTCGCAGCGGTTATCATTTCCCAGTGGTGATTTACTGGCTTTTAGTATTGGTGGTGTCCAAATTGCCTGAGTTTTAATTACTTTCAAAGTAAAAGCATTGTTTACCAAATCTACACTCTCTTTAGGTCCAGCCTTTTCTTGACTTAATCTGCGCTTTTTAGCAGAAGGGCTTAATTGAATTGTCATTAATCTAAAGCCTTTGAGAACACAGGGAATTTGTTTATCAGCTTTGTATTTTGGACTCGCAGCATCTGGCTTTTGGGCGAGCTCTCTTGCGTTGTCATGGCTGTATTCATCTGTATCCAATTTAGCAACTTTAGGAATGACCTCTGGTGGTTTACTGGTTTTCTCCGCACTGTGGGACGGTCCTGCTTCTTTAAGTTGTTTCACATAACCTTTTCGTATCCGGTGCTTAGTATTATGTGTAGTCGTCTCTGCAACTGCACAATCAACACTGTCATTGGGGGATTCCTGAAAAAAGAAATCAATGACTGGTTTATTAAATGAGTAATTTAATATTCATCTGATAATTTTTTTTAATACTTTGATCAACTGAGAAGAAATGTATTATAACATCACCTCCGTCCAAACATAGCATTACCTTTTCCTGTCTGTGAACCACTGGAGCCATGGACAGCTGTGCAAAAAACATTGTTTTAGTTATCTCTGAGTGGAGTGTGTCATTGAAGAGGGGGCTAGGGGCAGCCGATGTTCCCTCCTGTGCAACCTGCTTCAGTGCTTTCACAGTACATCTCTTTGTAAAAGCCTTGTTCGAGCTGGAGCTAGAGGGACTAGATATGGGTAATGTCTTAGAAACCAAACATAATTCTCTGATAGTCAATGCAACTGTTGAGGGCTGAACCTTGGTGAGGGTTGTTGGTAAAGACTTTTGCCCACAGTTCACGACACATGGTCCTTCAGATGCAAAGGACATGTTTTTCGTCTTTAAATAAGCCGCATTTTCCTCAGCACATTCTGAAATATCTGGAAGGTTGGATGACTTCCCTTGCATCGTTGTTTGAGGGGAAGCAAATTTAGTTTCAGATACGATCTTTGTGTTTGAATCGCCTAACCTATCATTGGATTGTATTGGTGATACTGATGTAAACGAGTGTTGCAGACGTGACTGAGTCCTTGTACATGTTGCTCCCGATGCGGTGTTTGATTTTGGAATTATGACAGCATGTTGTTTGAATTTCGTGGGTGAATTTGACCGAGTCTTAGAAGTGACAACTGCAGATGGAGCACTGGCAGACACATCCGAATTTCGGGTACCGAGAGGAAGTTGAGGAACAGAGTGTCTTTTTATGGACTGATCTAAAGTAGGCAGGCTGTTGGACATTTGGCAAACTAAAGAAGATGGATCAGAAGCATGGTCTGTGGCTGTGGTTTGACGAGACGCAGAGGATATAGAAACGCTTGGTGTCAAAGGAGCATTTGAGGATATAAAACCAGAGGTATTCTGTGTTTGGGCTGGTACTGTCATCTTTGGCCGAGAAGAGGACTTTTCGAATGAGTGTAATGTGGGGGTTTGAGGATGTATGGCTTCAACGTGTAGCAGTGCCCCATGTAGTTTTCTTGGTCCCATGGATTTTGATAACTCCGACAGAGGGTGGTCCTCTGATGGCTTTTTGGCCGGGAGAATATCAGAGGATGGAGGAGGTGACATAGTCCCTTGCAATGGCAGCTTTGTTACACAGCACCTAGGCATCCTACATGGGCGTCCCATTATTGGACTGGTTTCTGGTTCAGGTTGAGAATGGAGCTCGGATAGACTGGCCTTCTTTGGTGGTCGTCCTCTTCTAGAAGTTTTTGCAGAAATGATTGACGGACAATTTCTGATGTCAAGATTAACGGGTGGAGACGGAACTTTGCCCTTCACTCTTTTTTTCAGAGGACTTCTGCGCTTGTTTATCTGTGCTGATGATTTTGTCTGGAAATCAACCACAATTTCTCTCATGTCGTTTTCTGAATCGCAAGATGCACCCTTCATCGAGAAAGATACTTCATCTGATAACTGGATGGGATGTTCAGATATAACCTCAGTATTCAAGGAGGTCTGCATTGTAACATCATCTTCATTTGCCATAGCTTCATCCACTTTCAAAACTTCCTGAGAGATCTTTTGCGATTGCTCTTCTCCTGGTGGAGATTCCAGTTCAGATTCTTCAACCCTTTCAAAGTGACATAACATGTTTCCTGCCATTAGGAGTTTGTTGTGGTTAACCTTCTGGCCTTTTTCAAGGGGAGTCGCTGAATCTGTGGACAGACACATAGAGGATTACATGGGCAAGGGGCAAAAGCAAATACACACACACACACACACACACACACACACACACACACACACACACACACACACACACACACACACACACACACACACACATACACACACACACACACACACACACACACACTTGAGCTTTCCC
>OMKX01078379.1:0-13513 GCA_900302425.1 Brosme brosme
TGTCCGACTGTCTGCTTGTGTGTTTGCCTGTGCCTGGGCGTGTGTGATCTCAGGCCTATGCGGAGGCTGAAACCAGAGTGTCTCCAGTACCCCACCTACTGGAGGACCCAAAGGGGGAGCCTGGTCATGGCGTGCCTGTTTCTAACCCCTCTAGCACCATTACTACTAACTCTGAGTCTGTCAGGCACAATGAACTGCAGGTGTGTGTGTGTACTTTGTGGCTTAATCACTGTCTCTGATCGCTATTGTTGGCACGTCTGCCATTGTCCCAGGCTTTGTGTATTAAGGGCTCAGACCGACCATCACTCTCTTTATATTGTCTGTTATCCTTCGTTATGCATTAAGGATGCAATGGATTTGCCAGTTCATTACCTAGCACATCTGTATGACAAAAGTGTAATGAGTCATTGTGTGCATTCATTTTATACAGTGGCTAATTATGCTTGTTGTCATCTGAAGACTTATTTTATTTGGTGTACATTGGTGTTGTCAACCTCTTACATTGGATTTTCTATCAACCCTTTGCTTATGTTGTCCACTGCAGAGCTATCCTGATACCAATGGCAATGGAGTGGAAAAAAGGTGGGTCAAATCTTCACAGTCCTTTCAAGCATTCAGGTGGTCTTCATCATACTCCTGCCGAAAAACGCAAACACTTGCTCTGTTTATGTTTACGCAATACACTTATAAATAATGTGTTTGCAAGATACATGTGACTTCAGACTTCGGATGTGCATTGCCTGTGATAACAAAAATAACCATGCCTTGACATATTCTTCGAAGGATTTACCTTTGTAGGGATAACTTGATAAGTGCAATATGTACAACCCCGACGCTGGTGTTAGAGTGCAACTTATTCAACTACAGCATAATGCCATGCCATCCTTGAACCAGGATTTTCTGTTCTTTTGACACTGTCGTTCAATATGTAATATGTAATATATATATATATATATATAACAGTCAAGATACAATAACATGGCTGTATTCTGAAGTAACGATTTCAGGTGAAAGCTCTTCAAACTTTTATTTTCTGAGATTTTAGTATTTTAGTACATCTCCATGAGGTTTAGTACACCATCACAATTATATTATTATTTGTCATCCATTTTTGATATCGTATCATTAGAATGTCTCAAAACCGAGGTAGCATGTAGCCGTCCATCTTGATTGTGAGGTAAAGCGAGGCAACATAATATACGGAATACATTTAGCACAGCAGCAGCTTTTAGATGGCATTTGCATGTTAATTATTTTCTCTGTCTCTTTCAGGCCATTGTCCTCCACAGAAAGCCTGCGACAGCTCTCACAACAGCTGAATGGTCTTGTGTCTGAGGTAGCACATCCTCAGTTTCTTTCTCTCTCTCTCGCTGTCTTTGACACTGTTGACATGAGCTTTGTGACTTTTTGCACGTTACTACATGCTTCATGTAAAATCAGGCATGCACAGATGATATTTTTAAAACCAACACATTTATTCGAGTAGCTGTATTTCATTTAAAAGCATAATGAGGTTAATTGAAACGACCTTTATGCGTTACTACCTAAACATGTTTATTCTATGTGTTATATGATTTGTACGTTCACTGTCATTGCTTTTTTTGTATTTTCTTTTGTTGTTTATTTTCTGTTTATTTGCCTGTAGATTGTCAAATGTTAATACTTGACTAAATTCGACATTTAAAGTATTTGTGTCTTTGCTCTTCCATCATTTCAGTCATCCACAGCATATGTAAATGGAGACTGTTCCCCTTCGCCTGTCAATGAGAAGGAACTGGAGGTACGTTTACCTGTCAGCATTTTCAATGACCCACCGATATACCTTCAGGCATAAAGTCTATCATTCATTCAACGAAATACTAAAGTCTAGGATCTTTGCCTCTTGCAATGGTGTACGCAGAGTAAATGTATACAGCAAACTTTAAAATTGACATTTGATATATTTGTGGAAAACCTTCTATAGGTCTTATTGTTGGTAGTGATACTGCTCTTCTTTGTCTGCTTTGTGAATGGAGTTTACCAGCAGATCATTTCAATTCTCTCTTCCCAATTTACAAATATGTGAGCTTACATAGACATACTGCATTGTTGTCTTCTGCTCACCTGTGCCTATGACCTTTTATGGAGGAGCTATATCTTGATCTGCACTGCTCCCCCTTCTTATTTATACATTGATGACGGATGGAGCTGCATCGTTCTGTATGTCTCATGTTACACTTCCCATGATCATTCTCCGATTTGAACGTGTACTCAGAGCTTTGTCTTGAGCGTCTGACTCAAACCCATTCAACATCTTCATAAATGGAAAATAGATATTGGGAGTACCACTTATCTTGGCAATGGCACCCAATTCTTTTTTTATTCTGGTAGCCGGCAGTGTGTGCCTATTCTTGTGATGTGAATTTACACGTTTGTGTGTGCGGTGTAATTTCACCTTTTATGATTTTTGTTTTGTTATTCTTTTATTTTGTTATTGTTTTTCCATCTTGCTGCTGAATGCGTGTGATAGAGTCGTAACCAGGAGCTGACCGCCGCCCTGGACTCCAGTCATCTCACAAACTCTGAGCTCAATACACAGCTAGAACAGCTGGTAAGAAGCTGTGTGTGTGTTTGTGTGTGTGGGTGCATGTTGGTCTGGTTGAAACCCTTAACGGCAAGATCATCTCATGTTTTCCAAACGTTCATCTTGTTTTTTGTGTCTCATACATGCATATTAATTAAATTAAGCACAATACATTAGTATTTGTTCTTTTTGCAAGTGTTGTCCTTTTCTTTGTCGTCTTTGCAAACCAGCAGACAAACGTCTCAGAACCCAAAACGTTCTCTCGATGCTTTGCAACATCTAAATCTCAATGCAATGAACCTTTGAGTATATCTGGTGCATTTCTCTATTAACCACATTAGTGGGTATAAGATCCATTTTGATCGGGTTTATTCCACTTTTCTTACAGTCCCAGCAATCTCAGGGTCTCACAGACCAACTACAAAAGGTAAGAACTAAATAACAATGTGGGTCTATTTGTGTTTATATCTCGTTCCTTCACTTCACCTCTGATTGATAAATTCACGCTGTGTGACTCCGCAGAGAAAAATAGTTTAAGCAGAGGTCTTCAAATATAAATTCACTGTGTTCCTCTGTGTTCCTCAGGAGAGAAAGGAGTTTGAGCAGAAGTCTTCGAAGGAACAAGGAGCCATGCGGGAACAACTGCAGGTAGTTCTTAATGAGCTGGCTTTGCTTGGTCGGGTCTTGAGGTTTAACACGAGAAACACAAACTCGACCAGCCGTAGTAAACTGTAGAAAAGTGTCTATAAAGGTTTCAAATCAAAACCATGTAGACTGGCCACTGTAGGAATACTCTTATTAAAATGCCCTTCTGAAAGCTTCCTCCACACGCGCAAATGAGTATGTCTTTGGTAGAATATCTCCGGAATGAAACCGGAAACATGATGGACATGATGTGTTGATATCCCTATCTCTCTATCTATCTCTCCAGGTTCACATTCAGACCATTGGTATCCTGGTATCAGAAAAATCGGAGCTTCAGACTGCACTCCAATACACACAACATGCTGCGCGACAGAAAGCAGGTGTGTGTGTGAGGATTATATATATATTTCTTTTTATTTTGGATTTGGGAAAATAAGATGTTTTTAAAAGGCCGGGTGTGTCTCCTTCCTTGCTTAGTATGTTTATATTTGTGTGTGTGTGCCTGTCTCTGTGTGTGTCTATTTATTTCTCCAGGGGAGGCAGAAGAGCTTGGTAACCGTCTCCAAAGCACCAAGCAGAGGATGGCTGAGTTGGAGCGAACGCTGTCGTCTGTCTCCACACAGCAGAAACAGTTTGAAAAGGTAACGCGCACTCCCATGCAATCGCCATGATCTATTCTTCATCATCGTCTGGAATATCAGCATTACAGCCGGGTGCGGCGGTATGGCCGATGTGATTATCTGTTGGCTTCCTTGAGGAAGGTGCCCTAACCCCTACCTGCTCCTTACTGACATGTCTGATACGGGTGGGGATCATTCTGTATCTCACGATTCGAATTTGATTATTGGGCATGTGTAAGATTATGTCCTTTTTTATATTTGAAAAAGTGATCAACTGATTGCAATAATGTAATCACACCTAAGCAAACCTAAGACAAAAAAAATAAATAAGACTTTTGGAAGTTGTGAATCGATTCAGAAACATAGCAGATAACAATTGTGATTCTTAGGTGGATCAATTATTATTTTTCTTCCCCCCTAGTGTCTTCCCCCCTGGACAGTGAATTCACTTCAATTCCAGGTCGCTATGGATAGAAGAAGAAGCCTCTGCTAAATGGCTTGTAAAAAACAGAACCGTAGAAAATTGTTCCTAGTAACAAATTGATCAAAAAGAATGAAACCATCTTTAATTTGAATGGATTCATATCAGATAAATGACTCAAAAGCAGCTGAACCTAGGGTGGCCAACCTCTTTCAAAAACATTGGATAAGTGATAGTGGGAAATTGTGGTTTTATTTTTCTACACTTGTTTTTAATAGCACCGTTTTCTTTGTCTGTAGCACAACAAGGATCTTGAGAAAGAGAGAGACAGCCTGAGACTGGAGGTTTACAGACTGAAGTAAGTCACTTAAGCACTTGCACAGCATGAGGCAATAGATCCTGTTTATGATAGGAGAGCCACAGCAGTAGACATTACAAGTGTGTCACTTTGACAAGCCTTATCATATTAGACTCCATTCCCTCTGCTCTTTCAACAAACTAGATGAATTCAATTAAAACTGAAATTCAAAGTATGAATGTAGTTTTGAAACTCGTACTGCTAAAGGAGAGTTAACAGTAAAATCATAACAGTTTTTTTTTGTCAATTGTCTGTGGCCAGCACTACCGCACTGAAAAAATACATAATTACAATATGCAGTATTTTGATATGTGGACAAAACACACTATTTAGCAACTATAAAGGAAACTATATGTCAACTGCCACCATGTTTTGCTTCATGTTTGGGTGTAATTTCTCCGCTAGCTCTCTGTGATTAAGTTGCCGGGTAATGTCTGCTTGTAGCTGCATTGCAATTATTCTACATCTCCCAGTCTGTCTAATAGTTCACTATTCAAGCCCATTGCTTTTCTTCATCTTGTAGCTGCACCAATTGTCCTCTTTAAGCCTGTTTACATAGACTGATGTGGCACTTAAGCAAAGTGTTCTCTGCTCCTTTTCCAAACATACCGCATTGTCTGAACGCAGGCCTGTGCAGGCACTTCCTCTGCAGTCTTCGATCAGTGCAGAGTTTTTCTTCCGTCTTCTCTGGGTCGTTAGTTCAAGTGACAATCGCCCGGAGGCCCTGTAGAGTCAAAGTCTCCCCTTCACTGTCACCAGCTCTCTACACAAAATGGACCATAAAAGCTGCAGCTCATGAATAATAATGTGTTTGTGGACGATAAGTTGTGTGGTTTGTGAATTATTATGAAATCAACACAAAATATGCATTTCAGTGGGGCTCAGTCTGCGATATTTTCATTATTCCATGGTCTGTATAAATGGTATAATGTTGAATTTTGTCTTCATTGGCTTAATGGATTTTGATAAAGAAAGCTGGTAATAAATCGCGTGTTGCCGAATCGTACTGCAAAACTATCTTTGTGGTGAATGAAAGATGTGCACATGTTTGCATCGTCACCGCTTCATGTGTTGGGTCATGGTATGCTTGGTGTATTGATATTGGTGTGTGTGTGTCTGCAGCAGTGTGAGCGACGAGTCGAAGCAGCAGAGCTCTGAGCTGTCAGAGCAGCTGAAGCTGAGCGGTCAGGAGAACGGAGCCATGCGGCTGGAGCTGGAGGAGCTCCGCAAGAGGCTAGAGATGAGCGACCTCATGCTGCAACAGGTAACAGACACCGTCCAGGACGAATCACCACAAAGGAGACTAATGACGATGGTCTACAAAGGTTTATAGTCTGCCATTTTAGTAGAGGCAGATTTTGTCCAAAATTTGTCCAAAAGTCCAAATCAGTGTGTCTACAGTGTGAGTCACGGCTACTTGTCCAGGTTCATGAAAAAAGGAACGGAAAGGTTACTGGGTTTTTCATGTGAGCACAAGAACCAAGAAATAAGTTCCTCCTTCCTAACCATATACGTTGAGTAAAAAAAAGACTAAGACAGAGTAAATGCGATCAATAAAATAAATGACACATACTTATTTGTTTTTTCGAATGTTGGCCATTCAATTTTGTTTTATATAGTAGCACAAATTCTGACTGTTGTCAGCCTCCCCTGAAGGACGCTTTGAGTTGAAGCATCTGCTTAATGAGTCATTGTATCTCTGTCACATTTTTTGGGTTATTCATTCATTTAATCTCTATTACCACAACAGTGTTCTAACAAAACCACCGGTTTGTTGTTTGTTTGTTGTTTAGTTTTCCAGTCAGTCTGAGCCGTCCACAGCCAACCAACAGGTCCAGATTTTGCTGGAGGAGAAGCAACATCTGGAGGCCCACACAAACCAGGTTCACAATCAACACATTTCTTCTTTATTAAACCTTAACTTTACCAGGCAAGTCCAATAATAAGTACTGGTAGCTTTTATTTTGAAATTCCTACTCTTATTTCTCTAGAAATAGTCGATTATTTTAGTGGACTTTTTTTTCTGGATAAGCATAGAAGACTCAATCCAAAGAACATGGAATTCATGATGTCACCACTGTTGTCAAGGCAACCCTTACAAGTGACAACATCAAATGGGCCCTTTTTATGTCATCTTGAGTACCATAGCCATCTCCGTCATCCATGCAGACCCTTCAATTTCCCTGTTGGGAAATCTATCATCTGAGGAAAGCCTTGCTTATTAATGGACTCCGTTCCTTGCAGACTTCAGATGTTTGTTGCATATAAATAGACACCCACAGCTGTTGCTATGGAGAACTTGAGCATTGCTTTGGATGCACAAAAGTAAACTGATCTTAGCCGGTCTAAGGCAACACTGGAATAAGGTGATGTGTTCCCAAGAAGTGCACAAAAGAAAGACTATTACTTTAAAGACTGTGTGTCATATAAAATACCAAAATCGCACAAAGAAATTGAGTGTCATGACGATGTGCTCATTAATATCCTGATAATCTTGTAGCGGTAAACTGACTAGCATCTCGCCGCAAAATGTTTTGGTTGGCATAGCTGCTGGAGTCCATAGCCCAGCTGCAGACGGAGAGGGATCGCTACGCTGAACAGATTCAGGAGGAAGGCCGTCTCTGGAAGGATAAGACGGAACAACTGCTGACCCAGGTAGATATGTAATAAATCGTGTATAATATAAGGACATCTTCACCAATCAGTGAATAGTCACCAACACATAGCAGTTCATGTTCATTTTGACGATGTACGGTTGGGAATGTAATGCCTTTGTACACTGTGTGACTGACACTGTACAATGTATTGGTCTATTGTGGCCATTGGCCAACCTCTCTGTTTTTATAAGGGTTTTTTTAGTATCTCTCTTTTGTGGTCTATGTATTTGCAGGTGACGTTAGTAGCAGAGGAAAGAGACAGCAACATCAATCGGGTCCAAGAGTTGGAGTCCCAGGTGGCAGAATTGAAAAACGCTGCCGGTAAATTATTTACAGACTGCCGTTCTCTAATTCTTCCCTCCTCTACACTCTGTTTGTCCACTGTGGATGGATTATTTGACAGTATGTGTGCAGTGTGTTTGTAGTTGATAACTGTAAGTTGTAGGTTCATGCTAACGTCAAATGCACTTTTAGAATTCCTTTTCAATTTACTTAATTTTACTATTTTGCAACTTGATACAAAGCAACCTGCAACGATTTCAGTTGCATTTAAGAAGCAGGTAGGGGTAAGGGTGTCTTGCCCTTGGACCTTTGGTGCCCTTTATGGACATGACATTGGGTTACAGGCGAGAGAAATAAAATCGAATCCGGGCCGCTACAAGACGTATTGACTACATGGCTGAGCCATCCATGACTAGCAACCATTTTAGAGGAAAGGTTTCAGTTGTGTCCGTGTTTCGTCTGTTTGTGTGTGTGGTTTAACGCGCTCCTTTGCCCGCCCCCGCAGCGTTGCTGTCTCAGGAGCAGCAGGCGCGGGACCATGCAGACCCCCAGCCCTTGGGGCCCTCGGCGAGCGAGGTGGCCCTGCAGGAGGCCCTCGACAGCCTGCACCAGGAGAAGGAGGCACTAACTGCAGAGTACCACGCCCAGGTATATGCCGTGTTATCCAGCCAGCAGTCCCACTATTTTATAGCTGCACCTCTGGGGGAGGCCGGAAACCCAGGAACTGAAAGGGCCGGAGCTACGCCTGTGCAGACTTTTTCGAAGAGTGTCCGGAGAGGATGTTACAGATTGTATTCCCAGTAGGAAAAGTGTTTGCGTTGGCTGTTAGCCAATAACTTGCTTAACAGATACTTTTCTCCGGCAACAAGATTGGTCAAAACAAATGGAAAGTGAAAAAACCTTTCACCCAGATTTGAGGGTGAAATGTTTTGAACAGATCAGATCAGATCAGACTTTAGATTATGAATCTGAAGTCTGACTTATGGCACTACATACCTTGTGGCACAAACAAGATCAATATCAATGAAATCATTCATGCACCTGCTCCTCACACTAATGCACACGCATTTATGCACTCAAGCGCTTTCTGTCAACCATGTTGATATTGTCACTGTATTTAATGTAATGTTGTTGATGTCTGTCCCTTGTGTTTGATGTATTGTTGACGTTAAACTGAGCTTGACTTCCATGCTGTATGAAAAGCAAAACCGATCTCGTTCGTGCGGTCATGAAAGTAGCTTTCACATGACTTTGAAAAGACAAGAGCATGATTTGATCAATTGCGCCTCCTGCCGCTGCTATAGCAACAATAGCATTTCTGAGGTCCTTTTTGAATTGATTGAAGTCATTCTGCCGGGTCCTGCATCATCTCTAACCCCGCCCTCACCTCCCAGCTGCGGGACAATGGCCAGCTGAGCCGGCTGTGCGCGGAGCAGGAGTCGCGGCTGGGGGAGCTGGAGCGGCAGCTGGAGGGCCAGAGCCAGGAGACGGAGGACCGCAGGCGCATGCTGGAGGACGTGCAGTCGGACAAGGCCACCATCAGCCGAGCCCTCACCCAGAACCGCACGCTCAAGGACCAGCTGGCCGAGCTGCAGAACGGCTTCGTCAAACTGGTGAGTCTGACTCACGGCTGAGTAGTCTGATGACGGTCATTCCCGGAGTATTTACTTACTGATTACCGTGTTGACATGGCAACTAACGTCATCCGAGTATTTTAACCAGTCGTTTAATCAAACTAGGGTTTACGTGACTGTTAATCATTTGAATGAATTTCTTAATCAGTTACTTTTTTTGTGTTCTCTTTTGATTCCTCATGTCTCGTTGATAAAAAAAAGAAATAATAATTATAAAGTGGGATAGAATACATAATAAAATAAGTTCTAAGCAGCTCAAACATGACGCCAACTGCTCTCGTCTTCAAACAGACCAATGAGAACATGGAGCTGACCAGCGCCATCCAATCAGAGCAGCACGTGAAGAAGGAGGTGGCACGCAAGCTGGGACAGCTCCAGGAGGATCTGCATAACATGAAGGAGCAGGTGAGGTCAAACACACACACACACACACAAACACACATACATGGACGCGGAGACAGACAGACATCATGAATGGACAAAAGTTACATTTTCTATGTCATAGTATTAATTAAAGGGCTTTAGGTGAGAGTTGTAAAGAGAGAGAGCAAGGGAGAGGGCAAGATTTTTTAACTAAATTACCAAAAGAAGTCCCCTCCCTTTCTGCTCCCTTCCTACCTCTTCATTCCTCTGCCATTAAGAAGTGTTGCATTTCAAACACATTTGATTGACCGGCAAGTCGGACTCCCCAAACCAATCAGGGAAGAGAGTGTTCTGATTGGTCATGACCAAGCCGAGAGCAGGCTAAAATCGAAATAGTCTCCTGCAGAGGAGGTGCAGTCAACCAGTTACCACAGTGCATTTCACCCACTAGTAGCTGACAGGTAGAAATGACATTTGTAACAAATTACACTTTCAATTTTTTTTTTAAATTATTACTATTACTGTGCATATATCTTATCATAAAACAGTTCCGGTCCTTGATTCTGATTTTCGAAACCGTTGTAAAATACTGATAACAATACATTTTTCGTAATCATGCGCCGGCAATCTCAAAGTACGTTAGCCTGGGTTGCTTTGCAACCAATTTGCTCCCGGAGCAACTATATTGCTTGGCATAAGAATGATGATTTGTTTTCGCATCTTGCCCAACAACGGCCCCTAGCTCTTCTAAAATCACTTCAAATAATGGCCTCTCTTGGCTTATTGCTTAATTGTATCCCCGCCCATAGTTGGCCCTGAAGAGCCAGGAGGGCCAGGCTCTGCTGGAGCAGCGCGACCAGGTGGTGGCCCACCTGCAGCAGTACTGCTCCGGCTACCAGACGCTGGCCTCGGAGCGGGAGCAGCTGCACCTCCAGTACCTGCAGCAGGCCCAGCTCATGGACCGCCTGCAGCACGACGAGAGCCAGGGCCGCGTGGAGCTGGAGATCAGCCACAAGCAGCTCAAACACGCCCAGGTCAGAGCGACCCCTGGGTCTCCGTCATAGCCGGGTGTTTTTTGAAAACAAGGGTTTGAGTGGAGGCTGCTGTTGTGGACAGTCACCTCAGAGCTAGGGGAGGAGGATAAAGTACTGGGTGGTTGCGTCAGGTAAAAGAGGGATTGTATGTCTTAAGATTAAAACGGAAGTTATTGCTTTGCTGTCGAGTTTACATATTGGAGAATGACTTTACAACCTTAACTTTTATTTGTCGCATCTAAAAATGTAACTACATGTCAGGCCGATGAGGGCTTTGGCTTTTCTGCCACATTTTCCTGTTCATCTAGCAAACCCTTAGAGCAATCCCTTAGCTGTAGAGACCCACAACGTGCCTATAGTGGCTGAGTTTTGGCTAACTCTGTCCCATGTGTGTAGGAGCGTCTAGATCTGCTGGTGAGAGACAACCAGCAGCTGCAGACGGAGGTGCAGGATCTCCTGGCAAGCTCTTTGCTCAACACAACCCCCAGAGACCAAGGTAAGGGCCGAGTTTATTAGCCGCTACAGTAGCCAATGCATTGGATGGATATACACACACGTTTGTCAGATGTCAGTTTATTTAGATGAATAGCAGTTGGGTTGGGATTCAGTGTTCCCAGTCTTAAAATACGCTTTTAAAGTATGCTATTTTCTTCTTTTTGTAATACAAGTCTATATAAGACAGTGAATAATGAACATTGTTTTCAGCCCATTTTAGATAGCATAATATATATGATATTTGTTTTTTGTGCTACCTAGGAGACGGAGTGGAGAGTCTATCCATGCAAGAGAGCCCACAGGATTCCCCCTCCATTGTCATCCCAGAAGACTTTGAGAGCCAGAAGGAAATGGTAAGAAGAAATGGCCCCCTATTGTGTAAATGTTCGAAGTCGAAGTCTCCGAAAGATGTCATCCATCCTAAAAATATGGACCATCCATTCACAAAACAAATCATCTCCTCCCTCCTCTTCTCTTCCTCTCTCCTCCTCCATCACCTCCATCCTGTTCCCCTCCTCCTCTTCCTCCCCCTCCCCCTGCTCCCCATCCTCCTCCAGGAGGAGTTCATCCGAGGCGTGGTGTCCCAGCTGGAGGCGGAGCGGGACGAGGCCAGGAGGCAGCTGGAGGAAGAGCACCGGCTCCACCTCGCCGCCCGCCACCAGGCCTCCGCTGCCCGGGCTCTGGAGCACCAGCAGCACCACGGTCACCACGACGACGAGCATCACCACCAGGACGACGGCCATCACCACGACGATGGACACAGCCACGGACACGGTCACGGCCACAGCCACAGCCACGGGCCGCACGACACCTGTGAACACGGTACCGAACACGCAGGTAGGGTTCCAACGGGATGGAGCTAAACCGCTTCATCTCCAGTGTGTGGATTGGTGGATATGCCCGATTGATGTATACATGCTTGTTTTGAACACACCATTTAAGCTCTATGTACTTTGCATGGTTTAGAGCAGGATGGCGGGCCGGTTATGAGTTGAGTGCATGAAAGAATTGGGATCGGTGAGAAACATTAGATTTTGAGGATGTAGGCTTGCTAAAAGGGTCAAGAATGAAACATATTTTATGCAAGTGCATGCATTATTGGCATCTGTGGCCCCGCTGGGAACTGAACCAACCGAGTTCATTCATATGGCACATCACATGTAATATTATTAATATTATTAACCCTCTCCCGCTGTCCACCAGGGGGCGCAGGAGTGCCAGCGGAGGTCCACGAAGCCCTGCGTGGCGCCATGGAGAAGCTGCAGCATCGCTTCACCTCACTGATGCAGGAGAAGGCCGACCTGAAGGAGCGGGTGGAGGAGCTGGAGCACCGCTGCATCCAGCTGTCTGGGGAAACCGACACCATAGGTAGGTCACAGGTCAACCACCTCTTCGACCCCTGACCATCTCCCTCTACACATCTCATGAGCAATCTGCTACTGGTACTATTTAGATGCTTCGAATGCAAAGTGACTTTCTCAAAGAAGTTTATAGATAGGATTAAGATTAAGATTTATTTATCATTGCACAGGAATACAACAAAATTCAAGACTTTGAGAAGCGAACCCACCAGCTTTTGACTGGGAGTGGGAACGCCCTGGCCACTACATTATTGTACTCCCCGCTGTATTACATTTGTATTCCTTATAAGTCGCTTTGTATTAAAGTGTAAGTGGTCAAATAGACTTCTGATCCCTAAAGGCAGCTTTTTTTTGTGGGGCAAATAGGAAAACATGAAGACTTTAGAGGCAGTGGATATAAAGACGAACAAGCATCACATGGGGATGCACAGAGCAGTAGTAATCTTTGGTGTTGTGTGTCCAGGGGAGTACATCGCCCTGTACCAGAGCCAGCGGGCCATTATGAAGCAGAAACACCAGGAGAAGGAGCACTACATCACCATGCTGGCCCAGGACAAGGAGGAGATGAAGGTCAGTCAAGCTGTTTCCAGATGTCATCAAAATACTTAGTCGATATACCCTGAATAAACGTGACTCAACGTAACGTGAATAAAACGAAATAACATCACCTCGTCCGTGAACATCATTTCTGCCTATTTCACCTCAGATGTTTTTTTACGGTTTTCACGGGCAGTGGCGGGGAAGACAACTATTCCCATGATCCCGCGCTGCTTCACGACGTCATCAAACCATGTCTTTTGTTATTGCTTTGATTGAAAGACCTCTAGTGACCATGAGCTAATGACGACTCTAACGTGACATGTTGCCCTTGTCCTGTGCGCTAGGCTAAGCTCTCCGAGCTCCAGGACCTGGTGATGCGCCTGGTGGCGGAGCGCGACGACTGGTGCGGCCGCTACTCCGCAGTGGTGGCGTCCGGCCCCGCCAACCCGGACCTGCTGCCCCTGGGACAGGAGCGCGCCCCGCCGCTACACGCCGAGCACGGTGACGACCACACAGGCACAGGTAACCGAAGACACCGGC
>OMKX01078382.1:0-13621 GCA_900302425.1 Brosme brosme
GTCTGTCTGTTGGGGGCCTACCCTCCGGCTGGCGACACGCAAACATATGTCCTCAGTGATGCCTTAAAAAGCACATACACATCAGTGCATATATAATCGACTGAAAGGACGTAAGTTATTATTAGAGAACGATGGCATGCGGAACATTGGCAGCACTCCCTTCAGACACCACGCCCTCTTGGGTTAGGGCAGGCCTGGCATTCCCCTGTCAATTTGTTATGACCCTGAAACCAGGGGAGTACATACCTCCTAACATTCAGCACTGGGCCACGCCCTCTCATGCTGACAACTATTTGTTTTGCTAGGGATCTTGGTCTCTAAAAATAGGATCATGTTTTTCTGCACAGTGTACTTGGTTTCTTTTTTTTCACTGCTTCAATAAAAGTGACACACGTGCCTGCCTTGTAACATTACACACAACTCTGTAATCCTGCACAGCACATGTGTGTGGCATGCTATGAGATGCTAAGTACGCCAAACAAGTCACTTATATCCCTGCTGTTTCAGGTATTGCTAACCACCAGCATGGCCAGCAGCGGGGCAAGTGTTTTGGAATATACCACCACCACGGTAGCATTAACCAGCAGTGTGGTCGGTGTTGTGGACATACCACCGCCGCTGTAGCACTAACCAGCAGTGTGGTCGGTGTTGTGGAACATACCACCGCCGCTGTAGCACTAACCAGCAGTGTGGTGTGGCACGGGCACCACCCGTGTGCCAATGCTCATCAGGATCAAGCCTTGTCATAACACCTAGCCGCGTTGGCATATGGCGGTAATAATGTCAGCGGCCCGCGGTGCCGTGACTGAGCGGGCCCCGGCGTTGCGGTATGCGGCTGTACGGTTAAATGCTGATCCTGGCTGGCGGCGTAAAGGGCAGCCGTACGCCAGTGCCATTTGCAGACGTGTGTCTATTAATCACTGTAGTCATGAGTCCTCCTCCTCCTCCTCCTCCTTCAGATTGTGTTTGAAGTGGTCACCTCAGGGCAGCGGGGTGTGCTGGCCATCAAAGATGTCGCAGTCCAGGGCCACCAATGCAGTAAGTCCTTCTTCTACTTTCATCACCTATAAAAGAAAGCGCATCATCAAAGGCTCATTGTCCTTTTCCTGACATCTGTCCAAATATTAATATCCCTCCCATTACATTTTCAAGGCGACCGACCTCACCCCCCGCGCACGCATTCGAAAGCCTCTAAAAAGTTTTATGCCGGGAAAATACGAGGTTTTTCCACAAAAGGGCCGTAATAAATTCTTGGATGTAGCCTTAACCTCGCACACAAACACGCGCACGTGCTCACACACACACACATACACACACACACACACACACACACACACACACACACACACACACACACACACACACACACACACACACACACGGTACAGCATTATTTCAATACACTTTGCAATGCAAACGATGCAATGAGGGTCATACACTACAGTTTAATTCCTTAATTTGATACATTAGTATACAACCACATTAGCCCATGGATAAACATATGCTACAATAAAACTAAATAATATGGTATGTCTATAAGCACAATTAACACTAGGCCTGTGACAGAGTACAGTTTACCGTCAGAATAATTGCAACTGTAACAGAAGTAAATTGCATGCAATCGCGCACATGTTTCTGTCTAATGTACCTTTGTTTGATAGAGCGGTTTATATTAGCCTTAAGTTTGAATCAATACTGCAAGGCTTTTTCATCTATTGATAAATACACTGGTCTACCTCACATAAATGACCACGCCCTGGTAATGACATGCTAATACACCTGCTAACCATTGGAAAGCGCCTGAATTCTAACACATTTGACGTCAATGAGATGGATTTGTATGGGGACGGGCGTCTCACATAGATGTATTTAAGTCAATCAATGGCCACTAGCTACGTGATCATCGTGGGAATGTGTAAAAGTGTGAGCCGATCAATAATCCAACGAGTGGGCGATCACGTATCTCCAACATGATCGCGACGAGACCTGAGCGGAGCACAGACAATTCATTTTCTATTCATGCGACCCTCAGGAATATCTCACTCCGGCTTGTGATAATGACACAAGGTGGTCGCTATGGCTTTCCATCAATAGAAAAGAGAATTTTTGTGATGGAGAATAATATATTTCTGTAATTTGCCATTGAAAGGACTAATAGGTCAAAGTTATAAAAGTGGCTTAGTTTAAAAGGCAGCGGATAAAATAATCTTCAATAGGAGTGTGCGTCAATGATGAAAGTGATACAATTAGCTATTGCCAAGTCTTTGGAGATTTAGTTATGTTTCAAATCAAGGTCGTCCTGTTGAATTGCCCTATTTTTTTTCTGTGCTGAATCGGGGTACTAATCAAAAACGTTCTACATACGTTTTTTTCTGTGGACCATCCTAATCAGTGAACTCAGTTAAAGGATAATGAGCACAGTTGAAAATAAGAATAATGCTTTTTGAAGAAGTTCCAAAGGATAAAAGCTTATGGTCGGGTGTTTAAATGTTTGAAACAACCACAAAAGAATCACCCAAACCCTACTCATGATAACCTATCCAGAGACAATCATGGTGTGTTCATTTTCTTTTACCCGTGTTATTTAATTCTTAATTTCAGTGAACACGCCTCACTTCCTGACCATAAAGGGCGTGGAGGTCAACGCTGGACAGACCGCATCTTTCCACTGCACTGTCAATGGCCGCAAAAGGGACAACTTTCACCTCTGGCTCCAGGTTTGTTATTAATAATATATCTATCCTGCTTTAGCGGCTGCAGAATGTTGGTTGCCGGCGATGGAACCTCAAATAAAAAAAAAACATTTTCTCAAAAAAAGGTATTCTTTCTTAAAGAACTTAGGTTTAGGGCTTTCCACTACGCCTAGCATATGCCTGTGGACAGTACACTAGAGACTGTCACTGTGATTAAGGGCTTCATACATTTATACAGAACAACTTTTCCTCATATTATCTGTTTGAGCTGTTTAAAGCTGTTTGGTCTGTGTAATGATAATGATCTATAAACCTACAGTCATTCCAGGAAATGAGTCTATTAAGCATTTTAAACGAAACATTTTTTTTATATAATCATCATACTCTACAATCACATTAAACATTTCTTAATTAAGCTAACCCTACCCTCGTCCTCTAGCCTAGTGTCAACACCTCCTCTTCAGCAGAATAGATTGTATATTCAATCCAAACAGACACATTGCACTCCTCCCCATACCTGACTCTCAGCATGGCTAACATTTCCCAGTGGCCCCAGTATTAGCAGCATTAGCAGCATTAGCAGCAGCAGCAGCAACAGCCTGGACTAACAGCACAGCGCCGCGCGGTAGCTTCACATCACCGCAGCGCGGTCCTAACCTATATAGGTTGTCGGGCGGCGCAGGTTGTGTCGCGTACTATATCTGGCGGAAGCAGAGCTTCACAGCAGTCTCGGGTTGACCTTGTGCTGCGGCGGTGGCGGCAGCGGCGAAGGTAGTAGCGCATCTGGCGAACGAGACCCCGTCGCCGTTTGCCGCTAAGCACGCTGTCACGCGCGCCATCAGCGGGGGCATGGCGCCGGGCAAAAGGTCCTCTGCCAGGTACTCCATCATTTTAACAAACACGTCCTCATTAGCACAGGAGCTGGAAAACAAACATTAAGTGAAGTCCCCCGATGACAGTAATGAAGAAATATTTCTAATGAACAAATGTCCCCCATCTGCCTGCTGTGAGGGGTGACAGCTGGGGAGAGCCGCATCCACGCGGGTGTGTGTGCGTTTGCGTGTGCGTGCGCGTGTGCGTGTTAGTGTGCATGTGAATTTGTGGCACATTTAAGCATGTTTGTGTTTTTTTTGGTGTAATTCCCAAAGGAGTCGGATGCAATACATCACTCACAGACTCAGACACACACCCCCACACATACACACACACACACACACACGCACACGCACACAAAGACACACACACAATGCCTCTGATAGCACACAAGGTCAAGCCACTTTGCTAATTAAACTCTCCCGTTTTGGACGTCCTGTGTTTGTGTCCATTCCAAACAGGGCATCGGTGGACGCGAGGCCCCCATGAAGGCCACTAAACCTTGGAACAACCGCCGCTTCATAGGCACTTTCGACGTGGAGAACACCACCAAGGGCGACTCGGGCCGCTACCGCTGCATAGTCCACTCGGACAAAGGGGTTGGAGTGTCCAATTACGGCGAACTCACCATAAAACGTAAGTGCCGCTCCTTCTATCGGCCAAAAAGACGACAAAAAAAAACCAAACACAAACAACAACAAAGCAGGAACACGGGCCACGTTGTCCCTAAGAACACAACACGGGCCGGTGTATTCCTCCGTGACCTCTGTGCACAGAACAAAGTCCAGAGGAGATGAGCAGGAACCGCTTTAGGCTCTGCACCCGGATGGAAAAAAAGAAAAGAAAAGGCCCCTCAAAGGGTTTGCTAAAAATACAAGCTCTCGTTTTATGTTGATTTGTTACCCAGAGGACCTTAATAGCTTCTCCCCTGTTGCCGCTGCCCTTGACTGAACACAATTGCACCTACAGGAGCACAAAGACCCCGGGCGCAGGGTTTACAGTAGCCTCGCTGATATAACACCGCTGCAGTCATTTGATATGAATTTATGGAGTCGTCTGAAGCTAAATCCTGCAAGGCCTCACTTTCCGATAGCCCCCGTAGCCCGGTAATGGCCTTCTATATTTCTTCACCTCAATTTTCTCCCCTGCACTCTCAATTGAATTTACTGCCCCCTTCTTTTCTCCTCTTCTTTTTTTTGTCTTCTAGCCTTATGTGATTGATAGGTTTAATCCCGGCTGCCCGGATCGAGCTCTGTCAATCATTTCGAGAACGGCGGAGTCACAGACACAGCAGAGTGAAACGAGAGAGAGAGAGGGGAGAGCGAGGAAGAGAGCGAGGGAGAGAGAAACGATAGAGCGATAGATAAGGTGTCTTTCTCTCTCCCAACCGAGTGTATCAGCGGGTTTCAGCGGTTATGCTCCAGCAAAATTTACCGGCACAAGGGAAGCCACTCAGAACTGCACTTCTGCATAGATCCAGCAGCGCAAACACAAACATCCACTCCTCCTTGTGTATACACACGCACATACACACACACACACACAAGTACTCATTTCCTCGTTGATGCCGGCGGCCTTCTCAGAGACTTTTGCTTTCGACGTGTTTTTGGGTGTGTGTTACAGGGACACAGCAGTAAAGCGTAAAGTGTCTCCATCATAAAACTTTCCCGTACAGGCATTTATTTCTCTAGATTTCAGGATGTTTATCAGATCTCAGCATCCACCGTATCCTATTTTGAATTCGGCAGGGATTTTCCGCCTCAGCGATTTCAGCAAAAGCGTGACATCGAGTGCGGAAAATGAACATTTAGTCTGGTCGTAAGTGTAACACATCAAAGGGTGAGATCCTCTCTTATTCTTCCTGTCGTAAAACAACCACTTACCTGCGGCCCCTCCCCCGTCACCGAGCCCACCATTATAGACCGGGATACCGCCTCGTAAATCTTCCTGAAACGTGTATTCACCACCTTGAATGACTTGGAGTTTTTTCTTTCAAATGAATGACCGTGAGAGCTATTCAGTGGATTATGTACCTCATACAGTCCTCTCGACCACGCACGCACGCACTCACGCACACGCACACACACAACCCCACAGTGCTCATTACCATCAGAGCCATCACTTTAACATGAGGAGAGTGAATGCTTGATTATCCCGGATAATCACTTGTGCCTTTTTGTGCCAGCGCACCCTCAGATTTATTTGCCTGTGTGCAGTAAGCCACACCTACTTCACCCTGCGGCACGTGAATCTTCCCCACTTTTTTCGGACCCCCATGTGAGACCCACAATCCGCCCCACCGCCCCCACTCCAGTGTGGCCCATATAAAGAAATGTGGCTAACCTGCCCCCATTTGACAGCCTGCCAGCTGTGTCTGACCAGATCCACCTGGCCAGGAGATTAGTGCAAGGAGGTGCGCCGACGCTAGCACCCGGCTCTGCGGCGGTGGCGGTGGCGATGTCACCGCTAACGAGGGAGGTCGCAAGAAAATGAAAATCGAAAAGCCGACCCTGATGGAGCTCGGCGTTTTCTCTGCCACTTCTCCCCCTCGTATCAAGGTCTGATCGATAGCGCCCTCGCGGTGGTCCAATTAGGAGAGCCAACGACACGATGAGGACCTCTCGCATGCTAACGAGAGACACCGGGCAGATGTGCTTGTACAATAATAGAGGTCTGCTGCACTACGAGCTGCGCCAACAAGTTGCTAACAACAGAACACAGTGTCGTGTCTTTGTCTCCCCGTAAGGCCGGGCGTGACGGCATAAAGAGTGGGACCTCATACACATGCGTTCACAAGTATTTCTTTGCGAGTCTATTTATGCGCTAATGTGTTCGTGTCCGCGGGTTAATTCTTGGTCCAGTAGCAAATTGTGTGTGTGTGTGAGTGTGAACATGCATTAGTATGAGCGCTTTTCACACACGGCCCTGGCAGTCCAGCAGGTGCTGAGGGTAGAATAGGGCACAGCTGTTGCCAGTCCGTCTGGGCTCGTGGTCATCGTCGTGACAACAGCTGCTGCGTGACCCCTGTGTATGGCTCCGTCGCTCTCTCCCCCTTCTTAATTCTTAGTAATAAATAAAATAATGAATACAATGCAATGTGAAATGCTGCTCTGCGAGGTGTAAATAGTTGGAAAAGAGTTGTTTAGTGTTGCGTAGTGTTTTTTGTGGTGCTTGTGTGTATTTCCCACCAGAAATGGGATATTTGGGGTTCTTATGCGATGGTGGTTGAACACAGGAGTAATTTGTTTGCTACTAAGCTGACATTTTTCTTTTTCTGTAGCAGTAACTCGAACGAAAGTGAGCTAAGGTGAATCAGGCGCAATTGCCACAATTCATCACCCTGCTTATTCTCCCTACTACACAACTAGACTGAAGGGATATTTAGACGGAATGGTAGCAGCCATCCATATATGCATCTGAAATTAATAACCCTGCTCACGTCTCAACATAACAGGATTGACAAGATGCCTGAAGAATGTCTTCATTCTACTTGGCTCATTACATTGGTCCTGCTGTGTAACACAACAGGCAGTAGAACTTAACACTTTATAATACACGCTGACTGGTCTCTGCCTGGCGTTGCCATACTTCCTGACCCTGTCAACACTTCGAGTCACCAGCTGAAATCTGTGTTGCGTAAAAGTGACCAAAAAAACCCCCCAAAGTGTATCACAGCAGGCTCCATCGTGGACACTGTGTGATGACGAGCAGTTGGCCAATTATCTGAAAACCTTTTTTGACTTGAATACTGAGTTTTTCTTGAACAAAAGCACCAACCTGCCTTACTTTTCTCCTTCCATCTGTCAAGATGATTTTTGTATTTCTTTAGGTGTTAGTGATTTTCTTAGTGAGATGCATCCGTTATACGACTTTACTTATTTATATAAAATACCCCCCAGCAAAATGACCTTTTTGAGCATTTACACAGTTTTTAGTAAGAGGTCACACTAACCATCATAAAAAGGAATCTTTTTCTACATGAGGCTGAACATACTTCCACTTATCTTGATTAAAACCCATCCCCTCCACTATAACCTCTATTGAGTACAGTGGATTGATAATCGAGCAGCCCGCCACATTAAATAACCCCACCTTAACAACAAGCCTGCGGGAAGACTCCCTTAGTTCCAATCACCTCGTTTTCCCATCTGGCTGCGTGCAGTTAACCAATGAGCTTGCGTGTAAAGCCAGCGGAAGACCTGTTGGATTAGCTGGTTCACTTTGCGTGATGTTTCATTGCATGGCTGCAAGCCCAGATTAGAGGGAGTTTATGGCGCCGTCTCGGCGGTCAGCCTGAGGTAACCATCTGCTTTGCCAGTCTAGTCTCTGTGTGGGGTACCTCAGCCTCCTACTTTTTCTCCTTCTTCTCGTGATGGGTGTTTCCCCCCCTGACTCTCTCCATGACAACTCCACAAGAGGCAGCCAGGCGAATAATGGCATTATTCTGTTACATTCGCTCTCATTAGAGCTGCTCATCCAAGCCTCAGGGACCTGAGAGACCATTGTAGGGCTTGACAGGAGTGCAGATTCCTGAGCAGTATATTAGCCTTAGGCAACAGCGCCGCCTTGTCTAGCCTGTGGTTGGACCAGGAGATGTTGTGGTTTCACACATCAACACAAAACACAATGTAGGAGTTTGATGAGGTTATGCCGATGAACTGAACCTGTTGCCTGAGTTTAAATTAACTTATGATTTGGACAGAATAAGTGCTCTTCTCGGTTTATATTTAAGAGAAATAACAGAAAATACCTCACATCCAGCCCACTTAATTAAATTTCTCAAATGTTATCACATCCAAAAATATAATCTTACCTAAAGTACATTCTTATATTCAAATAGTAGTAGGGTGAAAACACTCCAAAGTGTGAATAACCTATCGGTGACATTTCTGATATCTTCATTAAAGAAGAAAGAGCATGCATATGTGAACATGGATGTGGTAGCAGCAGAAAAGGTTACATGCAAAGATTTCGGTGTACTCAATACTGACAGAGATTAGTGCTCGTGAATCACATCTTTGTGACAAGTAATGTAATAATGAAATCGAACAACACAACTTCTTGTCAGAAAGTGAAAGAAAGATACAATTAATGTTTTTTGTGGGTGTCCCCTAAATTGAACTATGCTTACCACTTACAGATATATACAGTATATTCGACACAACAATCCTCCATAAACAAATATGGTGAGGTAGATCATTGATCCACTTCTCTAAAAAAAACAATGCTAGCAAGAGTGGCCTCTGACAATTATCCGAGGCATTAGGGTAGTCATCCTCTGATTGAAATCAATATGTTGTTCAAGGAAGACGGTACATTTCCCAAGGTCCAGGTGACTTAATTTACACCTCTATCTAATGCAGCTGGTGCCTTTGTACCACCACTGATTACATGACTCAGGCAATCCACTGTGGAAGATAAGACATGCCCAGTTACCGAGCAAGACCTATTGATTGGAGGGGTTTGGTTTTGGTTGGTTTCCACAGTGCATGGTGTGCGGTTAGAAAACGAGAAGACATTGTTCATACACTTCAAGGGGATTTCGCTGTGGTTGGTTGTTTATGTGAGAAAATTGATTTCAAGCAGTCAAATTTCCTAAAGACTAGCATTTTTCAAAATCCTCAGTGCTCGTTACAAAATACAATCAAAGATTCCTCATTGTGTTCTCCGCGCTTTTGTCCTGCGAGCAGTTTGGGAAAGAAGCTCGTAGACTTCTAGACTCAACACAATACTTTAACAGTAATTTAGACTGTGGTAGAATCCTAGTGCAAAATGAACTACGACTCAACGTCTAAATGGTTTCGCAGCACATGACGAGACAATAACGGCTCCACTCCTGCCCCCCCCAGAGCCGCCGGTGCCCATCGCCCCTCCGCAGCTGACGGCCGTCGGTGCCACCTATCTCTGGATCCAGCTCAACGCAAACTCCATTAATGGCGACGGCCCCATCATCGACAGAGAGGTGGAGTACCGCACCGTCTCCGGTACCATGTACGACCTGCAGCCTGTGGACAAGACCACCCACAAGATCGGCCACCTGGACCCCGACACCGAGTATGAGATCAGCGTGCTGCTGACCCGGCCCCTGGAGGGAGGAACAGGGGCCCCCGGACCCCCGCTCAGAGCCAGGACCAAGTGTGCCGGTGAGTCCAGACTAACCCGGAATTTCACCTTCATGCTATTGCCCGTTATGTAATTGTGGGGTGTGTGTGGTTGATGGTTGGTTTAAGCAGCCTCACCTGGCCCGAGTCAGACTGATTGGACTCTGGGGCTGGGTGAGGCTGCACACCTGTTGTGCATTGACTAATCAATATGCAGAGGCTAAACCAGCCAGCAACCACACACACTCCAGTGCTGAATCCACATTTATTTATTAATGAATTGAGATTATATATATAAATATTTATTTATTTATTTTATTTTTTATAATTTATTTTATTTTATTTTTTATTATTTTTGTGAAGGAAGACAGTATTCGCAGGATGTCTGACCCATTGGACCTGACCACTGCTCTCAAATAGATCCATGGTACAATTTGAAGCAGTGTCATATTATTGATTCCTTAGTGGGACATTTCTTAAACACAGCAACACCCCTGATGGCACGGAACACAGAGGCTCGTGCAATCAGATCGTTACTCATGTAGAGTGGCCCCCGTTCGTTGTAAGCGCCACAAAGCAGGCCCCGTGTCTCTGGGGAAATCACGCTCAGATGATGGGTCAGGTAGAACATGAACTATGTTGTGTTGATTGCCAAAGATTGTTTTGATTCGTAGAGCTCTGTGAAGTTTTTGGCATTTACACATTAGAACAAATATTTGAAAAGACACATTTGAAAACACAGTTTGTGCTCAAACACAGGATTATTTTTCTTCATATATATTAAATGTCAAAGAAATTGCGTTATTAAAATGTATGACTATTTTCATTAGTTTTTATTTTCTTAGCAGCTGTGTGTGACAGTTCTAACGGATGATTTATAGTGAGTAATTTAAGTCAACACTTGCACACAGTTACCTCTATAGCTGCGTGGTCTTTCAGTGTAATAATGTCATATTTGAAATACCCCAGCAACCCCCCCCTAATTCACCAGCAATGCAGATTAATATAGAGTTTAACGCAAAGTGGCACCATACATTTGACCGTTTACACTGTTTCTTAACTGCAGGCATCAGGGACCTCTTTCATGTGCATGGGCATTTTTTGGAGCTTTCTAATGATACAAATTGCCCTTCTCACAACATTAACCAGCTAAATTCCCATGCTGTACCAGGATACCGACGCACAGAACACAACAAACCGATCGCCTCAGCATTTCCCCAGCCTAATTCTTTTTGGTGTCCGAGAAGTGCTGATGAAAATAGGACTGCCGCTCCTCCGCCGCCCCCACCTTCCTTATTAAAGGTGTAACCATCCCTGCCTCCACCTCCCCGTGAAGGTCGTTGGGGTTGTTCCTTTTTCTTTTTTTTTTTTCCTCATGCGGGGCTGATAGGAATGGATGGCGCGCCCGTACCTGCTCAGCCTCCAGAGCGGCTAGGCTTTAACCGGGCGGTGGCTGCCCCCTCGGCCACCCCGCCGGCCCCAGTCAGAGAGATGGATGGCCCTGGCTCCCGAGGTGTGTTTGAGGAAGCGGCTCTTGATCTTGTCCGGCTCTCCCGGTGGTCGCTCCCGGTGACAGGCCGGGCCTCAGCAGAGCTCCTAATTGAACGGTTAAAGCTCACAGGGCCCTGCGATACATCACAGTGGATATAGACAAGCTTCCTGGACACTCTCTCTTCCCTCGCCCGCCTTCCTCGCTCTCTTTCGGTCTGGAGGCTCGTACCAAGAATGTGAGACAACAAGACGCACTTTAAAGCGATGTCCATACTCATTCCTAACGGCCTCTTGCTGGATATTTCCCAAACTGAGCAACGTTTTTAGAAACGGAAGGTTGCCGTTATTCTTAGTCTTTTGTGACACCAGCCAAGCCAATTTAATTCAGATGTATGAAGAAGAAGAAAGCCATGGCCTTGAATCATTATTTTCTATGACATTCCATTACTTTCCTAGTGAACATAAAAAGGCTTGCCTTTTTTATGTCCAATCCAAGGCTTTTGGGCGGGAGGGCAATTTGTGGCTCTCAAGGGCTCACAGAATGTATTTGGGGGGCGGAGGTGAGCCACCCCCCGTCACCTGTGCTCTTATATAAACTGTTATAGTTTTGGGCTTTAGTTTCAAAGCACTCGACTCTTGACCATTGTAATGGTTACTCATCCTCGTTGGTCAGTGTGACTTTAGTGTTGCTTCAGGACTTTGCTGAGCTGAATGCGGGATGATTGTGAAGTTGTTTACCACTCCAGAGCTCCCCGTGCCTCGGAAGTACAGCGCCAGAGAGGTCAATGTATTATCAGCTGGGGCCCCCCGGATCGCACCGGGGGGGCCGAGAGAGCAGCATTCCAGCAGGACGATTGAATGGCTGTCTCACACAGAGAAGCCATTTGCAGCCTAGTCTGCCAAGGCGGTAAACTGGCCTCAAACAATGTCTAAACTCTGCACTCAGAACATGTCAGAACCAGGGTCAACAACCGCTAAGTTAGTAGCGAAAAGCCTGGTACATGCAAAAGTGTATTTTTAGTTTCTGTTCATTTTTCCTCTTCCTCTTGTATTAAGACCGTTTGAAAATGGCTTTAATGTTTTTCATTTCCATGTGAGGAATCGCATGTGGTCCACAAGAAATACATTACCATAGAAAATACAGCCATAGGTCTGTAGTAGATCACTGTTCAAGGGTCCGAGAGACATTCTGCTGTGTGCTCCTGAACTCCACTCTCTGACACCCCATTGGGCATTTTCAATGGTCCCTGCATGCGGTCCCTGCCGGCTTCCAACACCTGCTGTACACCCGGGCCTCTGCCAGCTCCCATGTCCCCATCTAGAAGTTGACTCCATCTGCGCTCCGGCACCAAGTGGGAGTAGTCTCATCTGTTTGTTTTGGTTTGTCGTTCTGTTGCGCTGAGTGCTATTAAACACAGGGGAGGCAGAGGTAATCAGGGCTCAGCCCTCGCTTAAGCATTCTATTAGAGAACCGCAAAGAATCGGGATGGAGCCGCGCAATCCCTCCCTCCCACAACAAGGTGGCTGTCGGCCTTTTCTGCAGCCTCTCTGATGTGAAAAGGCCGGGTTTTATTTCGAGGCAGTCAGGAAATATGGAATAAATATGGCTACAATAGATGCAAATCGCTGTTTTCTAACGCAGTGCATGCCACAGTCACATTACTTCACTGTACAGGCAATCACACAGCCAACGCACACTGTGCTGATCAGCTGTCGTCGTTGTGTTATTTAATTCATTCAAGTGTGAATCTTCACTAAAAAGCAGTAAATCAATATCAGCTACGAGTAAACCATAAAGTATATTGCTCTTTTCAATTTGCGTAGTGGTGATTTCAATTGAAAAAGCTAATTGTTGTTAAGGCTTTGCTTTAGAAAATAATTTATTGAATAAATACCGGTGCGCTTGATGGATTCTCCTAGAAGACAATACACTCGTATGAATAGACAGCCCCTTCAGCACCCCATCTGCGATAACATTGGCCTGGTCTAGAAGCGATAATTGTTGACAGTCATGTGACCCATAAGGTTCAATATTGTCCGTGTCAAGGTGATGGAGAGGGCTTTGTTTGATGCCCCATTGTAACGCCCGGTCTTTTGTCCGGGGAGGAAGCTCGGTAGATTGAGTTTGCGTTGTGCCGGGGGAGGCGACGGGGTGCGGGACAATCAAAGGCTGTTTATTGCATGCAGTTGGAAATTGAATGGCAAATTGTGTTCCTCTCAAGGACGTTCCTTCAAACAACTGCTGGGTTGTCAGAGAAAGAGAAAGGGAGAATGATGGCGGAGCATCCGCATTTAGCCGTAGCTCCATGGCGGTTTCACTATTATTGTTATTACCCCTCCGCCCCTACGCCCCTCCCATCTCTATAACTCCCATCTACTGCTTATTCCCCAAACACTGTGTAAACAGCCCCCAGAACAGATGTGCGTAAACAACACTCGAGCGATAAACCACACAAACATAAT
>OMKX01078383.1:0-11553 GCA_900302425.1 Brosme brosme
AATGCTATCGTGCACACACACACACACACTGACATTTACACACACACACACACACACACACACACACACACACATACACACAGACACACACTCGGACACATGCGAAAATTCTCGCACACACACACACACAAACAAACACACACACACGCACACCACACACTTATGTTACATGCACTCAAAATCCATACACATGATATGAAAGGGTCACATTCGAAATGGAAATGAATAGCCGTATAGATCCACATGGGTTGAGTCACCAAGGCTGTCTGAGTGAGTCAAACATGCTACATTTCATGTCCCGTTTTATGTTCCGAAGAGTCAGTGTGATAATGGCATTTCGTGTTCTACCTTAATGACACTTTTTTAGTCATCTCAGACTACATGTTTGATATTGATGTCAAATGAATGCATATCTGACTAAGATCGCTCCTTGGAAATTTCTATTTGCTCCATATTGAACAAATAAGAAACACAAAGATACACATGAAGTATATTTACACCAGTTACAGTTTCTGTTTCGATTGATTTAAAATTACTCTCTCTAACTCAATCAAAAGAATGTTTTGCATATTTGGCATAACATCCACTTAAGCACCATCCAATACATGCATCCCTTTGTTGAGCATAAAGGGATCCATTTGTACTCTCTTGCGTATTGCAGGCTACGGGTGAAATAGATCACCCACATCATAGTGTTAGTTAAAAAACCTTGATGCGGATTCATTAAAGAGGACACTTGTGTATGCTGATATATAACATATAGCACATTGTCCCTATTATCTTCATGTGTTGCTTCAGTGCAAACAAAGGAATTCCTCAATGCATGTAACTATTTAATATGCCGTCCCATTTGTGTATATATTTTTGTTTTTGTTTTTAAAAGTTTTAATTAGTACTCAAAGTTGTAACTTATTACGTCTCATGAGACATTTAGTCGTTCTAAATTACAATGTGTTCACACTTCAAAGAAAATGTCAACCCCCTTATGAATTCACTACCTGTCTCCAATGAACAGCACTGGAGGAATGGTCTGAATAGTCCAAATACCTTCTGAAGTGACACAACGTGGCCTGGAGTTGCATAAGGCAGCTGAAATGTCTCTCTATCTATGTCCATGTTTCTCTACCTTTCTACCTCAGAAGGAGAGGGGTGCACTTCACTGCAAGTGTCTATGGTTCCGCTTTGTACAAGATAAATTTGTTTCTCGTTGATTAGATTTAATGAGCTATGGTAATATATCATAGTGCAAACATAACCTGCGTTTGAGTCAACAGAAATTCCTTTAACATTTGCCATAATTCAAACCTATACAAATGTCATAAAACTCACTACAAAAGGTCATGCTAAAGCCAGTTTTATACAAAAGTCAAAGCGTTCTCTATAGTTTCACTAATAAACTATAAAATTAATTTTGATTAAAATAATAAAAACAGCCAACAATTTGGAACGGATATTTTGTCAGGTGTTTTTAAACAAGAGGCTATAAGCACAGAGCTGAGTCTGCATTACATAGAAAAAAAATTGAATATACATTTTTTCCTGTCCAATTGTAATTGTTAGATTTTATTATTTCCATTGATTTATGCTCGCGCCAAAGTTTGCTTAATAAAATATTGTGTTATGTGGTACACAATGCTATAACATTTTAAATTCCCCCAAGGGATAAGTAGAGTGTAACACAAGTCTTTTGTTGAGGCAAAGGGAACATTTAACCATGATTTAGCTAGCTATGAAAACATATCAATAGTATACATAGAGCGGGGATGAAAGAGCTCTTTTAATGCTCAGCATAAAGAAAGGTAAATCAATGACCCTCGTCTTTAATGTGTTTATATAATCTCTCCACTGGTTTAAACGCTTGTGAGAGGCAAACTTACCTCTAAATGGTGTACCAATGTTAGTCATTGCCTGGTTCAACAGCCTGGTTCCACAGAATATATATATATGTGTGTGTACATATATTATGTACGTCTATATTTACCTATTTACCTACCTTTTTTTCTCAGGGGATGGGGAGTGGTGATCTTAGTAAGTATTGATCAGCCGCCGAACCCTAACCAATTTTTGGGTGAACATGCCGTTATCTCAAATGCCACAGCGAAAGGTCAGAGGTGAAATGATTGTGTCTCTCACTCAATCACACTCTAACCTTCATTCAAGTTCCTCTTCTGGAATTGCTATAGTCTGTCAACAAGTTAAAGGAATGAAATATAAATTGGAATATAATTTTGTGTGGTGCTGATTTCATTCCTCATATTTATTCCCATGCTTTTTCTTTCTTTATTTATTCATTTTCAAGACAAAAATAGCATGTTGTCACAGGGTTATATTGTTTCATAGAAAACAAATAGGAGGCATTTATCATGCACGAATGATAATGCAATTTTCGGGAGCATATTGGTTTTCCTAATGACTTGTAGTCACTCAGTGTCTGCATTTCCCCTGCGTCTCCATTTAAATGACAGCCTCAGCCGAATATCCACTAAGTCCAGTGTTAGAAGACACTGGCTCTTGTAGCATGCATGTGCTTGTTGATCTGTGTGTGTGTGTGTGTGTGTGTGTGTGTGTGTGTGTGTGTGTGTGTGCATATGCGTGCGTATGCATGTGCATGTGCATGTGTGTGTGTGTGTGTGTGTGTGTATGTGTGTGTGTGATGAGTCAGAAGTGCGACTGTGCAGTGTACCGGTGTCCGTGGGGAGGATAAGTGATTACAGTGGGCAGTAATCCTGCGGTGGGATTAGCAAGCGGTTCTAGGACTACTGGGAGTGTCCTACACCAGTCTGTCGGCTTCTTCTTCCACAGTAGCAATACCACCCAACAGCAGATGGAGTAGTAGTAGCAGTAATTTTAACTATGGAGCAGCTGGCTCACGAGCTGTGTGTTTTCTACTCAAACTATCCTTTTTTAACCAACAGTCTTCGTCTAGAGTTTGGCACTCTTCTGATCGGTGATTGAAACATGCATCAGCAACAGTATGGCTGCTAACCCCCTCAGAGTGGGTCAGGCTAGCAGGGACCCCTTCAAGTCCTATATGTGAGACTGGGGTACCCATGTGGGCCCCTCTGCCATGCCTGTAATAAAACAGGATTGGCTCCTTGCCCCCCGTAACCCTGGCCACAAATAAGCTGGTGAAGAAAATGACAAGACAGATGGATACATAGGTCTCTGTACAAAATGGGTTTGTATGTGTGTGTTTTATCCTGGACCTTGGCTTGTAATCATCTTCATTATGGTTATCTCATAATAAAAATCTAAGTTTAGTGATGTTATTCACAGTGAGATTATTATGATCAATTATTATTATTGTATAACCTTTATTAATTGCAGAATATGTAAATAGACATGTAGACAGGTGCATGCATAAAATAGTTTGGACATCTGTTATACTGTGTTAAGTGTTTATGTATATATTCATAGTATTTTAAACACAACACAACAAAAAATGTGTAATGTAGACATGGCTTTTGATATCCCTGTACTAGGCCTATTAAAATCTATTTATGACCGGAGGAAGGTGTTGCTGCACCTTACTAAATTACTGTTTCCAAATAATTTATTACATTATATAAACGAAATCTTTTGGCAACAATTTAATTATTATCCAAATGACGAAGGCATTGAGATTTGAGAGTTAATAAATACATAAGCTCAAAACTCATAAATTCAAAACAACGACTAGGTCAATTCGCTATAGTCGATTCGTTCCCAATGTGACTATGTTATATAAACATTTATGTTGGCTGTATATACATAAAACGATCATTTTTATTTTTATTCATTCATTCGCTGGAACACTAAATGGGCCTTCACTGACACCTTGTGGACAAAGATGATTCGTTTATCCAAAACCGATTTTATTTTTTATTTCGCCATTGTCTTTGAACGTTTGCTAGAAGGTATTGGTTGCAAATTATTTAATTGAAGAATAATTTAATACATTTAAGTATAACGTGGTGAATAGTTGTAAGACATAGTAAAGCATGTTTCAATCTTGAAACAGACTGCCCTCCATACAGACATGTGAGTAATTGTCTGTGATACAAATATGTATATATGGAGGGCAGAAATGCAGCCAAAGTTATGTAATAAACAATTTAAAAAGAAAGTGAGTAGAACTGGCCAGCTTTACCTGATTGGTCAATGTGGGAAAGACTCCGCCCAAACCGGATGTTTTACTACATGTACATGAGTACTGTTCACGAATGGTTTTATATTTACACTTTGGAGATAATCAAAACAATTATTCAGTCTTGACATGCCGTCGTGAAATATTTCCCAAATTTACGGAGGATGCAACCTGAAGAGAAAGACGCGTTTCCTTTTGTCGAGGATAGCTTTTCACGTTTTCCTTCGCAAAGTAATATATATGGACTATGTCAGGCTGGGGAGCAAGAGCTACTGGCTGCAACTCTCAAAGGCAAAGTGGTGTGTTTCAGGTATCAAGAACTCCAACAAAAAATACGACCTGTTGCCAAAGAGGTACAGTTCACGTACATACCAGGTGAGGACGGACAAACGTAACACTTTGCACACTTTATCACCTTGAAGACTTTTGAGGTTGCCAGAAGACATGGGCTAGCATTTACTGGACACGGCATGACTTTGTAAAACGCGTATATACCCGCTTCTTCCTTGTCTTAGTTGATGCCGAGATTGTATCAATCGATGCCTTCAACAAATCTGCACCAAACAGAGGGCTGGTTGTAGGGATCACGTTTATAAAGGTATTTCGATTTCAAAGTATGCCATATACCATTGTGATGATGCGGAATTGTGTAGATTTCTAACCCGTTATTGTTAATTTCAATGTGCATCAGGACTCAGGTGACAAAGCCACCCCATTCCTCAATATCTACTGTGACTATGAACCTGGCTCCGAGTTCAACCTGGAGTCCATCGCACGTGAGTCTGTATTATGGTTTTATAATGTCCAGACGCTTACTCATCTAATCCACAAAATCCATCATTGATCTTATCTACCTGTGATTATTGACGTTCTTCTCCATTGCCTGAATAGAGAGTTGCCTGAACCTGGAGTTGCAGTTTACTCCTTTCCAGCTGTACCACACAGAGTAAGTTGATAAACACAGGATTGGTTGACTACTTTCCAAAATGGTAATGCATCATTATCACAGATGCTAAATATTTGAGAAAAATAACCTCATGACCAATACATTTAGCACTCAGGTCTTTGCCGTTGATTGTGTGAAAATAGAAACAGAAGGGTGAGCTTAATGTTTTTTATCAGTCAATTTATATCAAATGTTTAATGTTTATAATTCAATCTTTAGGGTCCATTGTGAAGGAGGAGGACGTGAGACAGTGTTTCTGCTTAGCGGCCACGACCAGAGGATTCACCTTTACAAAGAGGTCAGAAACAGAGCTTGTGTGTGTGTGTTTGCCTGTGTGTGTTGATATTTTTCTAAGTTGTATTACTAAGCTGAGAAGAAACTTCCTCTGTCCAACAGAATGCGTCCCTCCACCAGTTTGAGGAGCAGCCAGTTGAAAGGCTCTTTCCAGAGCTACAAGAGCTGCCTAGCAAGTTAGTCTGCCTCCAAGCAGTTCCTTTTAATGTCTCTGGAATTATGGTCAGTTGTGGACTTATTAATAAAGGCATGTCTCAAACAGTGAACTGTGTAATCATGCGCAGCAGGTTGAAAGCTTTTTTCCCTTAAGACCATAATACAATTCCGATTTGTAGACAGTGGGGTGGGTAATGGATATAATTCGGTTGAGAAAGGTGATGATTGCTGATTGTTATATAAAAAAAATATTGGGTTTTGTTATTGACATATTATAAATGTAATTTCAGTTCAAAAACCTTCCTCAGGGGAAGACTACCTTGGCTTTACCAGCATTGTGTCCACAACCCGAAGTGACTAGGCACTGGCCGAACCAACCACAACATAAACCACTCGAGTTCACTCTCTCTCTCTGGTTGTACCCCACCATTAGTGTCCTGTGGCTGGACATGCTGAGTGTGCCCGGGGGCCGAAGATTCTCCACCTACGGTTGTCAGAACGGCTGTGTTGGACTGGCCCTTGTGGACCAGAGCAAGCCAGGTGAGATGGGACTCTGGTGGGATGGGAGGTGGGATGCGAGGGAACGAGGGGGGCTTTGGGCCAAAATACACGGCGTAATCTACACTTGGGTGTAAATAAATTATGGATCATAATTTATGTGAACATGACAGAAAGAATGTTTCAGATGATGTAATATGGCAATGCCGATCTCTAGAGTATTTTTAATCTGCGAAGTTATATTAAAGAAATGAAAACATTTCCGAAATGGAAAGTTATTTTATTTAAAGTTAAGAAGAACTCCTATAGAGTATAGATAGACGATATAAAAAGGCCAATTTATATGATTATCAAATGCCAAACAAGTTGTGTGTAAAGGCCTCATTCCTTCAGAAACGAATTTGCTTCACGTACTGACAATGGAGGTGTTTATTTTTCGGCAATGTTTCTGTGAATTTCTGTCAGAGGTGTTGCAGAGTTGGCGGGTGCTACAGGACAGCCCTATATCCACAGTGCTCCTGTTCTCTCTGAACAGTGTCTCGCCCAGCACCACAGCAGAGGAGAAAGGTAGGTGATTCCTCTTACACAACAATAACACCTCGGTGCTAGATCGTGTAGTGGCTAGAGGGAAGCTACTAGGTTTGATACAATAGGTCTGCATCCTTCCTGTAGGCATTCTTGATGCTTCCTGTGCGTAGGCCTAACCCCTACCTGCTCCCTAATGCTCCTGTATCGGAATTCAATGAAAGCCGCTGTGGAGAAAAGCATTTGATAAATAAGTAAATAGTAATAGTATCAAAAATGAATTTCATTCTACATATCTTCCTCATGACCTAAACACTCAGTTATTAATTGCCTTAAGAAATGCTTCGTTTTAAATGGATTCACTTAGTGTGTTCATTAAAACATATGTCCTAAACTGTATCTTTAAATAAACAGCATTTGGGAAATATAAATGGTGCTTGTTTTACAGGCGAAGAAATGGGTAGTTACAATCTTCTGGTAACCAGCACTATAGAGACGGCTATTGTCTACAGGTGAGCATCAGTCCAGCATATAGAATTCATTGTGGATTTATATAAACTTTAGTTGCATAAAGGTAAAGCATACAATTGAATAAAAGAGAGGTAAAGATTAGGCCAGCGAGAAATAAGATACAAATATTTAAAATAGTGCTTGTCTAAACAGGTGTGTTTTTATAATGGTTTAAGTAAGAATTAATTGCAAAGACAAGGCAGCAGTGTAATCCACTGCATTGTTCCTCCATTGTACCTCTGCAATTATTTTGTGTTTTACTCCTCCTCCGTTAGACCTAGAGGGGTCCTCATAGCAACCTGACAGTGTCCACTGCTCAAACACAGACTTACAATCTTACTCACTGAGACATAAATTATTTTTGTGGTGTGTTATTACCAGAGATATCCAGGAGCACGGCATGTCCCATCCAGTGTTCCTCCTGGAAAGCGACCAATGGGATGCAGTGCTTTGTGCCCTGGTCGTTGACCTGGATTTTGACGGGCAGAAGGAAGTGCTGATCGGAACCTATGGGCAGGTCTGTGGTGGGAGAAGCCTCTTGAGAGCTATCACCTGAAAATTATTTGACCTTTCAACAATTGTACCTTTCTGTTTTTCACAATAAAAATATGAGATAATCATTATATAAAAATGGATACAATACTAATTCTCCTTTTCTGTATTTTTCTTTTTCCAAACAGGAACTGCTTTGTTATAAATTCCAGGAGCAGCTACACAGTGGATCTGAAAGGCTGTTTCAAATGGTGTGGAGGCGGAGCTTCAAGAGCCCAGTGCTATCCATTACGTACTCAGACCTGACTGGGGACGGGCTAAAAGAGCTTGCTATTCTCACACTGAAGGGACTGCACATTATGCAGGTTGGTAATGACCATTGAAAACAAACACCACATGTCTTGTTAAATTCTTAGGCAGTGTTCTGTTGAAATTCTGGGATAAAGTTTCCTGTTGTAAAATAAATTGTGGCTTGGGGGATGAAAGGTTTAAGGTTGAGCTGAAAGGTTCTTGGTTTGAATCCCAATATCCACACAGCCTACCTGTAGGGAGCCTTGAGCATGGTATATATGAAAAAGTATATCAGCTTTTAGTATGAAAGTGTCTCCTAGATAACTTGACACTACCCAAATGGAATTAAATGTGTTATTCCTAAATTCCACTTTTTGTAAAAACGTTGTTTTTAATATTTTCCGACATTTGAAGTCGGAAAGTCCCCCACTTGAAAATTTAGTCCATTACATTTTATCTCCCTCTTTGCCCAGCATTCCCTCTCCAGCACTGCTGATTTGGTTCTCCAGAGACTCTCCAGAAGACTGGCCATGCTGACCGCTGGCTCTGAATTGTCCTCGGGTCACGATAGCCAGGATAAGGCAGACACAGTCAGGGCGCCGGAGTCGACTGACCAACCACCACCATGAAATAAAAGATTACGACAATCTCCTTGGCCTGGACTGCAGTCAAAAACATTAGCATTTTTGGTATATTTAAAGATGTAGCTAAACAAATGATTTCATTTACATTTTGTTTTGATTAGTTACAACTTTTGGGCATGTTTTGGCTAAGAGCAAACCAAAATATTTGCCTCGTAGTCTGATCAATTTGAAAGTAAACCGCCATCTTAAAATAGCCAACATGAACACATGCTGTATCGATATATTGCTTGATTGTAAATTATAAATAAAACTGTACATAACGTGACCTTCAACTCCTAGTCCAGGTGCCTAACCCATATCTGCTTCTTATATTTGTTTTCTCTGCACATTGCTTTGGATAGAAACATCTTCCAAAAAACTCACACACAGTAATCATTTGATGTAACCCCAATAGTATTTGGAATATCTGTTTATTATACCTCAAATGCATTGAGGTTAAGAAACTGGTCAGTATAACTTGACAGTGACAGACAATTTGAGCAGTTTTCATTTACATATAATTTAAATCCCATGCCATTTTTGGGGTTGATGAAGACGTTTTGTATCTGCGTTGATTACAGGAGATGTCCTCGTTCGCCTGCCAGTGGCACTGTGGTCCGCTCATGTTCGTTGGAAGAGATCGCTCTCTTGCACTACAAAGGCAACAATAACAACAGCTGCACTACTTATCAGATACCGACCCGGGACTTAAGAACACGGTCCGGAAGATGGCGTGGACATAAAAAATATTTATCCCATATCTTTTTCTGCGGTAATACAAGCGCGTTCACCATGGGGACAGTCCAGCATTGAATTGCAGCAAGACGTTTACGTGCTGAATTGGCGGAGAATATCCTGTGTTTAAAGTAAAGTGTAGTGCGCGCGCTAATGAATTCATTTCACTCAATGGGTTTTTATATTTAGCTTTGGCGCCGAGCTTCTGGCAGCACGACCACTGCCACCACCGAGTGTCTTGTCCGTCGTTCGTGGTTGATAACATTTGAAGGGAAAAACAAAACGGTCCAAACTTGCCGTTGTTATCGAGAAAACTCGCCCTTTTTTTCGCCGTGCTTTTTATGCGCTGAGGGCGCTGTGGACCCGCACACTTTTCCTGTTAAAATATATATCAGCGTTAACGGCTCGGAATGATGATGGCCGGTGGAGCCGTGGAACATAACGGGATATTTTCAAATACCAACCTTCACGAACAACCGACCCACATGGAGTCTGAGCTGCCAGACTCCAGAAAACGATCGCTGGAAACTCCGGCTGAGGAGGCTGGTTGTACCAAACGCACCAACATAGGAGGTAAGAGAGACATGAGTCACCTCATCGACACCCTGTCGACACGTCGTCTGAGGCCCACACATCACACGCTGTAAGGAGGCTCTTTGTGGACACTTACAATACTATTTTTAACTCCCTCATCAGCCACAGGCCGAGATGACACAGTGAACAGTGCAGTCCATAGGCAAGTGTTGTAGATTATAACACCTGTCCGTTTTCAGAGTTACAGTGATTCGTTCAGCCTTTCCGCTTGGTGTTGACTTGAGCCTAGTTTATGTCTGCATGATGAACACTTAGGTCAGCTTTGAACATAACCCCCTGTCACACTTGTGCTCCACATCTGGATATTTGCTCTGACGTCTTTCATTGAATCGAAACGGGAAGGGGGTAACGTTAGGGAGGTGAGAAACTTTCACATAAGTCCTAGCAGAATTATTCTGACTATGGACCACTACTACAGCCCTTTCCATTGGCTCAACCTTAAACATTTTACTAACTGGTTTCCAAAAAGTAAGTGCCTGCTAAAATATCTAGTTTTATTGATTGTAGTCCTACTGTCGGTTTTGGTATTTCGGAACACAGAATAGCATTAATTAGGCTAACTGTTATATAATAAGCTCATGTAGGATACTATCACTATCGCCCCTGGTGACTGCTGCCTTGGTCTGTAATATTTGACACATAAAAAAAAATGTAATTTTAAGATTAGTATTGCTTGACATACAATTAACATACATTTTAGGCCTATATTAAAGCACTATGAAATGTTGTATCGACGAGAATCTTTAGCTGTCCCTATCGTAGTCCGGCATAGGTTCCGACATTGCAAGCAAATAGAAATATGTGGGATGTGGAATCCTCCCTTTTGACAATCATGACAGCACATGTTTATTTGTGTAGTTAATTTGTGTTCAAGGCTTATTATATACTAATTGATGAACTTGAGAATGGAGTTGGCATAACACACCCACGAAAGTAGGAGTAAATTGAAATGTAGAGCTATTTCTGATGAGAGTTTGCTACACGTCGTGATGCTATATCATAGCCAAATAGTACACTGCCAACACACCGCCTTAAGACCAACTTAGGTCCTGCTAGTTACTGCATATTCCATACCTGCAACATGGCTTTCCTTCATCAGTAGCATCAAGGCCTAGGTTATCCAAGTGTGGTAGCCTGGTTAAGGCTCAACACATAAGTATCATGTTTATCCATATCCATGTTTCACCTTAACCGTTCATTTTTAACTGCACGTATCCATGGGGAGCTCATCTTAAATGAGTGGTGTGTTACCTGTCGTTGAGTGTAGACATGGCCATTTCCTCAACAGATGGTATGTTCAATTCGTCTGTCTTTGCATCCCACATGTACTCGACTATCAGACTGTAGGCTAGTCAACGTTGGAGGCTTCCAACCAATAGTGTTTCTGTGTGCAGGTTAGCACGTGGACATCCCATTTAATGGCTAGGACAAGATGTGGTTACATATTTCCTATGTAATCTCAAAGGACCATTATAACTCTTATAATAATCTTTTAGATTATGCTTGTGCTGCTGCTTGTTTTCCTTTTGCACATTCACCCTGCAACCAAGAATGAAAATGAATACAGAGAAGCCTCTTATTTTAATGGACTGAACATTTTTTGATGGATGATTGGATGATTCAACCTAGTACACTCAAATATGCTATAGGCCAGTCGTGATGAACAGGAGGCGCAGACATTTTGATTGGAAAAAAGGCAGTATATAGAATTGTACCCATGTGGTCCTGAAAATACCTCCCAAACTCTCCATATTTCTTCACAA
>OMKX01078389.1:0-10573 GCA_900302425.1 Brosme brosme
TCCCTGAAACATGGCCTCCTTCGGAAACACAGTTGGTAAGCACATCGGAAGCCAGTCATGTCAGAAGCTGTAGACATGCAAGTATTTCTTTCATGATGTTAAAGTTTAAACAGTTCATCTCATATTGTCCCATTCAGACTCACATGTTTGTATCAATATCTTCAGCTAACTTTGGCCGTGTGGTACCCCATGGACTTTTGGTGTGCTGGTGTTTTTGATGAAAATACCACTCTCTGTCCAGCATAGAGCTGGTATTTTTACCACAGCATTTTTATATAAAACGCATAGAAACCAAATTGCATCATCCAACGATAATCCTTTTCCAAGTAACTTCATAATCTTTAGTCATATATATTTATAAATGGGCATTAACCAGTTGTCCCCAATATGTTGTAGGACTTTACCAATTCCTTCGACCCCACCATAAAAAGTTATTTGATGAGAAATGCCGGGAGCTGACGGGTCAAGGCTGTGGATACAAACCAGAGGATTCGCTCTCCAAGGAGGAGAAGGAAGCGCTAGTGCTGCGCCAGACGGGTAAAGTCCCGCCTCATATGTGTAGTATAGACCACTTCTTCTATATGTTGAGAATGAACTAAATGTCACAAAAGCATCTTGTTGGAAGAGCAGTATGGCTTATCCATTTTTTTATTTGGTAGAAAAACCCAGGTAGAATTTCTAATGTCTGCCAATGTGTTGGAGTTGGATTTTGTGATATGCGGACTAGATTTCCCAACATGAATACATTACACTGCCACTGATTGCACTACCACAAGTCTAACTAACGATGAACCGATGATGTTGTCCATTTCATGCCCCTTTGGCTGACAAGAGTTGGGCAGGACAATAGGATGGGATTTAATTACATTGTAAATTCAAATCTCTTTCATATGTATAATGTGCCTATAACCATAATTATGCACTTTTAAAGCGAACAAGGCGCGGCCCGTTGTGAGTTCCCTCTCTGGCCTTCCTGGCAATCAGCTGAGTACGTGTCTGCAGCTCAACAAGGGAGGCCAGCATCTCGGCGTCCATGTCTCAAGTGGACAATTGCATAGACCAGGCCAGACAGGTAGATTACAATTAGTCCACACTTCCCCTTCAAGGGTCAGAGCCTGCCTGCCACAGACTTGGATGAGCACATTGCAATTAATTACACAAATGAATCATCAGGTTTTTCTGTAGTAATTTTCCACTCTTTTTCCATTATTAATTGAATTGATTTTAAAAGCAGATTCTGTGGCGTCTTTCCAAGGTGACGTAAAAGGTCCAAGGGAGAGCTTTCTGGCAGACGTGAAGGAAACGTTTGGAGCTGAGATGTCCAACCAACTTCTTCTGGCCATGCGGCGTTATGAGAAAGAGGACAACTATGAGAGCCTGATCACCACCGCAGTGGGCCTGTTAACACAGAAGGATGACAACCTGGTTCTTCTAGAGAGTAAGAATGTGTAATGAGCATAGCACTTTGAGTTGAGAATCATCACGTTAGTCACTCAAGTACAGATGTACAAGGAATGTATCTTGTGTCAGCATACACTCAGGGTTAACAAAAAACAAGGAACATGAGTACATGTACATGTTGAGCGGTGTATTTCCAAATATATTTGGTTGTAAAATATATTGGTCAAATGTGTATTTTGTATATTAGTCATAGTGTGGTTGTTTTGTTTTATTGTCTTTGTTTTTCTGCTTTCAGGTTTTGAAAAGTTTGTTCATCCCCACCATAAGAAGCTGTTTAAAGAGATGCTGGGGGATTTAAAAGGCAAACCGGCCCAAACAAGCAGCTGAATGGCTAGGATGGCCCACTCTGCAAAACCCAAGTCTGGACTAGGTGAACTATACTACTGTTGGCTAATCAACTCAGGACTACGTGACATATATTACTGTTTCTGTCAATCAATAATCATGCCAAGTACATCTTGGTTTTGTTGTAATGCCGAGGTTAAAAGTGAAAAAGTAAATGTGTATTCAAATACAGACCGCAGATTCCTCCATTCACAAATACTGTAATGTGTTACTGTCTTGGTACCGGAAAAACTGCACTCCATCATAAAATTGCTGTGCATACAAAATACAAAAAAAAAAGGTTTTTGGACAATTTTAACTTGAATTATATTGTGGCTATTTTGTTTCAACTTCTGGACAACTATCTTTAATTCACAAAGTAAGATTTTGTCATAAGCAGACAAACGCTGTAGACATGTCAACTGGCAGTAGCAAAGAGTACTCGAGGATCAATTTGAACGGATAAATCATTGCACTTAGAGTGCATGAAACAAAAAGTTTGGAACATCCCAAAAACATCGCTATACACTAGTATCACCTAATGGTAGTATAAAGAGTTTCAAATGTACTGCTCTTTTGCCTTGTGAGTTTCCTATATGCAATGCTACTGATGGCATTTGTGACCTACCTTTTACCTTTTATTTGTATTAGATTCTGTAAAGAAAAATAATTGATTAATTGTTGAAAATAAATATTTTTACACCCATGTTTCATTTAATCATTTGCATATTACATTTTGTACGACAAACTTTTTATTTGTAATTTTATTTAAATGTTTCTACTTTTTGTGGCAGACTTTATTTCTAACCCCTAAGCCACTCAAAACATATTCAAAGTGTAACTTAATGAATTATGACAAAATTAAATAGATTTGCAGTCATATTTGAAATAAATATACACCACTTTTAATTTTCATCATATCAATGTTTATTTTAAATATTGTATTAATTGAGATATTCCTTGGTAATTTCTTGGTAAAGGGAAATACAGGACTATTATGTTAACGGCTATTCAAACGAAGGACATTGATAAATCAATGGCAGAGTTTACTCCCACACCAGATGGTAAGGATATAATCCATATTGCATCGCCTTAAAATATTTTTTTTCTTAGTTTACTGTGTTCTTAATTAGTGGGGTTGTAAAGTAAGCACTGGTATTAGTCAACTTCTTTCATATGTATTTTATGCATCTCTACGCAAACGTTTTGGTTCCTGTGTCATTCAAGCAATAGATCTACTTCAGACCACTTGGCACGGAAGCATTTTGAATGCGAGGGAGAGAAAGGGAGAGAGTGCACTGGTGACAGGGCTTGTCATTGCACTAGACTGCATGGACTGAAAACTTGTTTTTTTAGAAAGAAATTTAATATTTAAATAAATTAATGTTAACAAATACATTGAACAGTTTTTCTCTAGTCTGGTACTGTTGCATGTCACCAAATGTTTAATGATAGCAGTTGTTCAGTATTCGATTTCACTAATATTAAAACTAATACTAATACGAACAACTATATATTCATTATTAATCGGGAAAGTAAACAACTATCCAATGATTCAGACATGTACTTTGAATGTAAATAAGGTCCCGGAGTGCATAGAAATAGAGCTTCTTTATCAAAACCAAATTTCGGGCTATGCCCAGAATGTCCTCAAAGTCTAGTAACGCATCTGGGCTCAGCCCACTGGTTGGACAGCGCGAGGTCAGCTCTGGGAGCTAAAGACATTTTATTATTTTTGAACGCCTGAAATATAAGGTTTGGAGGCATGGAGTGGAAATAATCCCTTTATGGAAGGATTTAACCTAAGATTAGTGACACCTACATCATCCACGTCGTAGAACTGACAAACCTCTCAAAGCTGAGAGGTGAGATGTCATGCAGTTTAGTCATTTTAGGATTGATCTCATCTTTCTCCTTGAACACTGGTTTAGCTCTTCAATATCTAGGAAAGTAAAGATCTTCCCACATGTTATACCGCCAGTGGGCCTATTTGTCCTCCAAGACCTTCCGTTGCTACTTGCTTCCTTTTTCCATATTTCGGATAAGCACGGCGCATTATGGAAGTACAGGAGCAAATGAATGGCGCGATGAATCAGAATGTGTATTGCATGCTGTTGGTCAACAGTTTTTGTAACAATACTAAAACCATTTCAACATTTATTTATTTTGTGGCGACAATGACCCGAGGTATAACTGAATTTGTAGAATATTTAGAATATTAAAAAACGATTGTGATATTTGCAACCTAAGGGTGAGCCACATAAAACAACTGGCTGCTTGGCTACGAAGTCGGAAGGCTCTTATTGGTCCAGATCATCAGCAGTCGACGCCGCAATTTATGAAGCAGCTCAGGTGTTCCAATTCCACATTGGTCCTTTCCTCGGGCTCGACTACTACCAGCTAGTGCTCGTTTGCTTAAAGCTCAAATATGGTCTGGTGACCGAGCGGCCACTGCTCTTCGTCGTGCTCAACTCCTAACAGCTAGCACTCGTCTACTTGAATCTTAGTGAACGAGCATTAGCAAAAGGGAATTGGAACTGGGCCTGTACAGTGCAAAGAGCAGATAAATCCCATCTACGTAAAATAGCGCGACAGTTTATTCGCGATCTTACGGTTTCCAACATGGCAGGGAGTAAGTTGGTTCTAGAGGGGGAAATAAGTATAAAAAGCTTTATCTTAGGTCTAAGTGTGTTAATAATTCCTTTAATAAGGACATCATTTGGACATATCGACTGGGTCTTTGATTATCTTACGGGAACACCTGGAAAAATAGTAATTGCAATCTACATTGCAGTTATCAATGGCCTTTTGCTAATTGTTTACAAGGGACCGCTGTACAAGGTAAAGGCTTATCTGCCCGTTTCATTAACGTTACGCCTACTTGCATTGGTCTTCACAGAATGTAATGCTTTTAGCATGTGTGTTTCCTGTTTTTCTTTTGTACATACAGATGCTAGGACCGACTAATATGCAAGCCAGAACACTATATCAAATGTAGTTAATGTGGCATAGCTAACGATGAGGGCGACATTGTTGCAGCTAATGTACGCTAGCTGAGTAACGTTAGTTAATCTTATTACTAAAGGTGGATTACGATTACTGTTATTTTGTGTGTGATAAATATAGACCACTGAGCCTGTGGAAGTGGTTTAACTAGAGACAACTATGTTTGGTCTTACCTAAGCTTAGCAGTCTTTTAACTACTTATTTTTATTTTCTAATCGACTAGATAGTCATCACTTGTAAAGTCTCAGCCCCTGTCACTTTTTTCCTCCAAGTTAAATGTGTACTGTTACTAAGAGAGTCACATATTATGTGACTCTTTATACCAATAAGACGAATACACTTTAACAGTGTGATGTGTAACAATGTCTGTCATTTTAACTGCATGTATTTGTTGTGTATTTGTAGTTTTATTTGTGTGTCGCGTAGGCCTTCCACTACACTACTGTCCTGGTCAAATTGTCCATCTGAAGTTTGAGAGCAATAGACAATGGATTATCCTGCATGTTGCAATACGATGTGAGATAATACATTAAATGGCACAGCATGGTTCCTTTTTTAAACATGAATGCAAAGTTCTGCATTTCATTAGCAGTTCAGAACTGATCTTACTCCTTAATATTGAGATTGAAAACAAAGGACAGATGTGATTTGATTATTTATATATATTGGTTATACTACTGGCCACTGCTTACCATTAAAATAAATAGAGGACCTGTTCCAGTAAGCAGGTTAGGAAATCCTACATTGAAACCTTCAGTCTATTTTGAGTTGGAGGAACATGGCGCTGTCAGGATTTCCACAACAGTGGATTATGGAGATTTAAGTTAACTTAAACTTCTACATTTAGGCAAGCGGTTGTCATGGTGATGACTGTCTTATGTTAGTATAATTGACATGAATTATACTCAAACATTAATTGCTATTTATCAGGTTAGGTAAAGACCATAAGTTGTCATGATATTTTAGGGTTTGGGTTAACCCTAACCCTTGAAATCCATGGTTATAGGTTCGTTTCGGTTTTAAAGAAGGTAACTGTGATTTACTCTGAAGATAAACACATTTTTATAATGGGAGGGGAAATGGTCTAAACAGTCACTGTAGGTAAGTGCCTCCGGAATAGAAAAATGAAAAAGTATATATATAAAGTGATTATTGAGGGGTTTGTATGAATAATTTAGCCTACTTTGTGAAGTGGAACATAACTAAATATTTCTGTGTTTGCTAATTATCTTGGCTTGTTTATTTTAGACTGCTTCATCTCCCTTTGTTCTAGGTTGCTGTAAGAGCCTGCTTTCTGGGTGTTACTTTCGGATGTGGCTTACTGATAAGCCTTTCGCGATCCACTTGGACACATTTTGGCTGGTATGATACCCCATGTTATAGTTTTCTACCAGTATCTAACTGCCGCAATAATCAAATTATTGTGGCACTTTTTACTTTACGGCTCCCATGTAGGGATAGCCCAAATTGTCTTCAAGACAAGGGTGGTTCTGCTAGCGTAGCCTAGACGACTCAACTAATCCATTGCCTAGGGCGTTAAGACATCGATGCATTGACACAAATGCTAAGGTGTGCGTGTGTGTGAGCTTCTTCACAGTTGTGTGTTGTCCATGATCTCTGCAGTTCTGTGATGATCACTTGAATACTCTGTGGACATGAACCCAAGTAGCAGCAAGCGGCGCAAGAATACAGACATTATTATTGCCATTCTAATTATAAGCGATCGACTGTCATGAAGCGCTTACTGTAACATTTTGGAGAACAAACCACAAACTTAATCAATTTAACTTATTCTTAAGCCAAAGCAAGAATGCCAGGATAATGTTATGTCTTCTGTTTGTTTTGAGCTGATTGTGAATCTCATGTTGACAGGTACATGTGCTCCTTGTCATTCTTCCACTATTCGGAGTACCTGGTAACAGCCTTCATCAACCCCCGCAGCCTCTCCCTAGACTCCTTCCTACTCAACCACAGCATTGAGTACACCTTGGCTGCAGTGTCCTCATGGGTGGAGTTCACCATAGAGAAGATGGTGGTTCCGGGTGGGTCTCGTCTGATTTTGCCATGGTTTGATCACTGCTGTGGCTGGAATTAGTGTTTATAAACATGATGACAATGTATGGTAGAGCTATTATACCTAGGTATTTGAGTTGTTAGTTAGGTTGCAAGGCAGACACACCATTAACAAATCCTTTTTCTATCTTGTACCTGATTTGGAAACCTTGAGGTATCGACACCGAACCAATGGCAAACTATCCTTTTTCGATTTTGGAAATTCAAAACAGTTTCAAACAATCAACAAAATTAAGCATTTCGGCAATCAAGCTAAGTATACCCATAGGAAAACATTTAAGTCAGCACAGCTTTTTTAAGAAACATAAAAAAGGACCTTCTCCTTTGTTTTGGAAATGCTACCCCAAGTTAAAGATACCGTTCAAGCTATAAACATATTTGAGTGAGCAAAACCATGCTAGCATAATGGCATTCTACCAAACTGTCTTTGGAAGTATGAACAGTTGTATTATATTATAGCATTAGCACTAATGAGTCAATTGTACCCTCAAACAAAAAAATGTTCTTCCAAGTGTGCGTACTCAGTGCAAATGTGTGCCGTCACTGTGTTGACCTGTCAATAGTTTTCTATACATGCTAAGTGACGAAAGCCCTAACTGTATGTTGGTTTGTATGGTTTGAAAGGTGTTGTGACTGTGTTTGTCTCATCACTGGTCCAGAGCTGAAGCAGCTCAGTTACTTCAGCCTCCTTGGCCTGCTGATGGTGATGTGTGGGGAGTGCCTGCGCAAGGCAGCCATGCTGACGGCCGGCTCCAACTTCAACCACATTGTGCAGAACGAAAAGGCCCAAAGCCACGTGCTGGTCACCGGGGGGGTCTACTCCTTGTTCAGACACCCCTCATATGTAGGATGGTTCTATTGGAGCATAGGAACACAGGTCAGTCCACACGATTTTCATGAAATGCACCATACAAGGAGTACATTCTTTTAATTGGGTTGCGATACAAGCGCAGAGTTGCAGGTCATTCAAGTGGTTTAGAAGAGAAGAAATTGCCTGAGTTATTTGGATTTGCCATTGCCATGACCATAGTTCTTGGGATAGTAAAGCATTCGTATATGTAACAAAATAGACAAATATCACCATTGTCCTTTTGTATGATGCTCAATCAATTAAAGCAGATATTTGCTTCTTTGCAGGTGATGTTATTCAACCCGGTGTGTATACTGGGTTACTCGCTAGCCAGCTGGCGGTTCTTCCGTGAGCGTATTGAGGAGGAGGAACTGTCCCTCATCCATTTCTTCGGAGAGGACTATGTGGAATACAAGAAGAAGGTCTCCACCGGACTACCTTTTATTTCAGGGATCCGCGTCAATTAGGTTTGGGACTCAAACTTGGGACATGATGAAACTTTGCAGAATGCAACATGAAGAGGCTAGAGCGTCTTCACAGCTTGCAAGCAGGTGACCCCCACCCCACCCCCATTCCCTACCCACTTCCTTGGGCTTGCAAAGCACCGGAAAGGCTCAACGGTAGAGACCCTGATGGCTGCAATGGCTTACACTGTGGTTCCTCTTATCACTCTCATGCCAAAACAGAAATGAAGATCTGCTACACAACTTGTGTTATACTCACTCCAGTTTTTTCACCATTTTTTTTTAAATATTTGTAAACAATGCATTGTTTTTTTTTGTTTTTTGAGTTTGGGGGGTGTGTTTGAGAAATTTTCCCCCTGTCCAGAGTGAGTTATGTGCACAAATTATTAACAGCTATTACTTGCATCTAGAGATGTTACAGGGAGTGTTGTTTATCACATCTGGCAACCGAGAGATTAAGTGTATAGATTAATCAGATTTGAAATGTAACGTTTAAGGGTCAATAATCTATCGCAGTCGGAGAAACAACGTACAGGGCTAGACGCTGGACCAATTTATTTCTTAGTTGACTGTTCTAAGCATGTCAGAATGTGTTGCACTTTTACAGTAAACATTACAAGATATATTGCAAAACATTTGTATCACAGATTTAAAGAGTTTGAGGTGAGGACTGTGGCTTCAACTGCAATTGAGTTCTCTAATTTGAACAATTCTTTTTAAATTTTATCTTATTTAATGTCTTTTTTACAAATAAAGGTATACTCGTTACAATGAGTTTTTATTTTGAACTTTTAAACTACTTCTAGTGGACTAGAATTTATAAGCTGCATTGAAGATGACTGAGTAATGAGCGTTATCTTCACTCCTAGGCATAGGACCAGAACGATTGCCCTCAATCATTTTGCCAGTTGGTGAGGCACAGGCTTGATGCTGTGGCATCCTGCCCCAAAGGGGTCTTTCAGGTGGCTGGTCAGCCAGGAAGGATTTCCCATTTGTTTTCTGTGGTTGTCCCGTTTCATTTTGTATCTATTCCATTGTTTGTCTCGAGACAGATATGAGAATAAAACAAAGTAAGCTGATCATGAATTGACAAATTTATTATCATTACAACAACCAAAAATACACGGCTAAAATAGACGTATAAAAAAATAAACCCCGAAAAAGACTTTGTGACGACATCGCTCAGAACGCTCAGACAGCGAATAAAACATGAGGACAAAGATGCGTTATGATGCACACATCTCTAAAGGGAGGTGGGGGGTGGGGGGGGAATGTAACAGTTGAGCACCAACCCAAAGCAACCATGACTCATATGTGTTTTGGATCATTCCCTGGCAGCTTCACACGAACTGGCAATTCCACTGAAAACAAACGTCTTTGGGAAAACAAAACAATTGGTCACTCCTGGAAAATATCTTTCTAAAATAAATCACAAAGGCACAGGAATGGAGTCATGTAGCACCGACGGACAAAGGACAAGATCAGAGATTCTGAAAAATAAAAAGTGAAATGGTTATGTGGATGGATAACCTGTCGACCAAGGAAGCACAACTCCTTAGCATTAGATACGGAGTGGTAAGATAACGACATGTCTTGATAACCTTGACAACGAGCAAGCTACCATTGCTCGAGTGGTCTCGCCGTATCTATGCCTTTCCAAATGTTCTCATTGACGCTTTTTTTGTCGAGGGAAGATTGTGTGCATAACCCGACACGCAAGACCCCCCCCAGCCTGATCCGGACCCCGGTAGTACACTAATGACATGACAAGGGACTCTAGGGCGCAGATGTCTCCTGCTGTGCAACAGATGGCCTATTTTTGCGGTGGGGGTGAGGGGATCGTGTGGAGGCTGTTTTAAAGTGTCCGCGGGTTGTATTCGGGCAGTTTGTTGAGTTTCTCCTTCTCCTGCGGACTTTCCACTCTTGCGATGATCAAGGAGTGAGCGTAGCCCATCATAACCTGCGTGGACACAGAACATGTCAATGTTATTGCTTTGACTGCTGCTCATGTGGAGTACCTCAAGGACATCAAGTCATGGAAGGTGCCATCAAGCATCAGCATCTTAAGGTTACTTGTCTTCATTAAGACTCACGACAGACTTAAATTGGATGAACAAATACATTTAGCAATGGCTGTACTGTTGATTATTCACCTGTTCTGCATAGATTCCATCCAAGGTCTTCACCTCCTGGGCTGTTGTAGAAGACTTGGGTTTGTTGTCTCCATATCCCTGTTTGAAAAAAGTATAGAAGTACTGAGCCTCATATTTCTAAGTCAATAAATACATTTTTCAACCAGTGATCAATTTCATATCTTGTTCGGGGAACCCCCGTACGAGCCGCCGTGCCTAAATAGGCAGGGCAGGGCAGGGCAGGGCAGGGCAGGGAGGGCAGG
>OMKX01078391.1:0-12262 GCA_900302425.1 Brosme brosme
CATGTGAACAGATTAGCACTACAGTTTGATATCCCGGACGTGACCAGAGAGGGCATTGGTGTGTGCTGCCAGTTAATGGTTGGCCAGAGTAGTGTGCCACATTACCAGCAGCTGGAGGAATTCAGTGCAAAACTGGCACCTGGAGAGGTGAGTGTGTGAATTAACCCATTGCATATCATTAACTATACAGTATTATTATCTGTAATTAGCCATTCCTGTCGGTGTTTCCAGGTAAACCAGACCCTGCTCCTTCTCTACCTAGCTGTGTTCAGCGTTCACGTTCCAGAGCGCCTGCGAGTCTTCCTGGTGTCTATTCCCGGCCCCAATCCTGCCCACTGGCCGGCTGCAACCCCGTTGGCCCACTGCTTGGGCAACCACAGCAGCCTGGAGGCACTGCAGCTCCCCCGCTCATGGTGGGACTCCTTGTCACTAGAGCGAGCGCTGCGGGGGAACAGCCCCAAGCACCTCAGCTTCAGCCGCTGCCCAGCACTGTGGACGCAGGTGTTCCGGTCTCTGCTCGAGGGCGGGGTCAGAGACGGCGCGAAACTCGTCAGCCTCAATCTGAGCGCGACGAGCCACAGCCTCTACCCGGAGAGTAGCGGGATACGGGGGGGCGAAGATCACCTGGTCGCCGGGACAATGAGCCGACTGGTGAGTGTCTGTTCAAAGCTCCAACATGTCAACCTGATGCACAGACACTACCATCACGAAAACACACCAGGACTCGATGGGGAGCCCCACCTCTGTGCCAGCTTGTCCCGACTACAGTATGTACGCTCCCTGGCTCTGCCCGCCTGCGCCCTCTCCGACGGATGCAACACTCGCCACAGCTCCACACACGCAAGCCCCTCGTCGTCCCTGCTACGCGGATTGAGAAAAGCTCCGCGGGTCGGACTCCAAGTATACAAGCCGTCCGAGTCCGAGCCATCGTTACCCAGGGACAGCACCTCAGGACTGGCGCAGCTGTTGTCTGGCTGCCCCTTATTGGAAACCCTCGAGCTGATCGGCCCCGGGTTCATCTCCACGCTTCCTCGCCTGGAGCCGTGCACGCGGGCCTGCATAGAGCCGCGCGGTATGTGTGCCTGGGCTCGGGGCGTGGGAGACTCGCACGTAGCGGCGCTGCAGGTTCTGCCCAGGCTGCGGCGACTGACGCTGGCGGGGCTGCCAGGGATTCACAAAGGGACAGGGCTGATCCCGGTGGCCAAGCACTGCCCAAACCTCCAGGCTTTATCCCTGGCTAATCTGGGCTGCCTAAAGACGATGAATTACACCGCGTCGCTGCTGGACACGCTGCGGCTGTGCACACAGCTGCAGGAGCTCAGGTTAGCGATGTAGTGGTGTGCCCAGCTCTGAATGAATACAAGCCAGGTTGTCAAGTGCTATTTAGCCAATACAATTAGTTGTAGCTCATGAATGATTTATTTCATGTTCAGCTGTACATTTGTATTCTTTTTCGCATGTTATATTTTTTATATTTCATGCATTGAAAAGGAAATGGCAACCAGGAATTTCACTACACACTGTAAAAGATTGAATATGCGTGAACTTAAGAATGTTTGACCGTAGTATCTTATTTTTGTTTTCTAGAGGGTACTCACTTCTTCTCTGTGCCTTTCTGTCTGTAGGTTAGAGCAGCCTTACCTGAGTGCCAACGCATCGTTTTTTGAGGCTCTCTCCTGCTGTTCCCGTCTGAAACGCCTCTGCCTCATTTCACGCAGTGGAACTTTTGACCCTGTTGCCACGGAAACCTTTGTTGCTCGCTGCCCCAGCCTTTGCGTGTGCCACATATTCATGGGTGGGACCTTGGTGGCCTGTCGCACACTACAGAAGGCGTTAATCGACAGGTCAGTGGGTTGTTGGTAACATTATTTAACATAGTGAGGACCTTCTCCATCAGCATGTCTTTTTTGAACTTGTCTGAGAGACGCAAAAAAAAAGGTTTCTAGAAGCACATTTTTGACGATTTTCATCGAAAAACAATAGCCAAAGAAACCGTAAACGATTCTATGCCTAGTTCTAATGTAGTTCATTCACATTTTGGTTTGGAAAGCGCTATACTGCCACCTTGTGTACATGTTAACGCAACGTGTATGAAACGTAGGCACTCTGCCAAGACCTGTGCTGCCGACATGGACCTTCTTCTGAAGTCTAAAGCAGGCTTAGGTTATCTGCTCTCATACCTTAAAAGTGCAACAGATCAGATTTGAGAGATAACAAATTCTAAACCAGGCCAAAGTTATCTGCCCAAGTCTCAAAGGTGCTGTAGGATAGATTTGAGAGCAAAAGAGAGTTCGATTTAGAAACCAAACCAAAACGTCCCCCCTCTCTCTGCTCCCTTCCTCCATACTGTGATTGACATGAAAGATGGCTTGTACAGAGGCAGGAGCAGTCACTTCTCACAGCGCATTTAGCTCACTAAAAGCTGACGGACAGCTATGCCATTTCTAACAAATCACACTAAAATAATAGCTCTTAAGTCTTACCTACAGCACCATTAACCCCTCTATGTTCTCTGCCAGGTATTCAGCTGAGCGGCCCGCCCTGAGTGTGGTCATCTTCCCACTGCAGCACGAGGACCTGGCACTGGTCATCAGAGACACTCCGCTCACCCTCCTGGATAAGATAACGCTGTTCCAGAGCCGCGTGGCCCAGACCCCCCTCCTCACACCCTGGTGACACATCTCTGTGACCTGCTCTCGCCATAAATGTGGTCCACAGCCATTTCAGGTGTTTGGATCGATGCCCTGCCATTAAAAAAAAAAAAAGAATAGTTCCCAATAGCTCTGTCAGAGAGTTTGAAATGTGCTGAATGACTTGTTTATTGATACCTGTTCTGATAAAGCAAACAATCAAAGAAACTTATAAGTTGCAGTGTATTTCAGCTCAAGTGAAGCGTGGTTGGTTGGTAATAATGATTTAGTGTTTTTGGTTCAAGGACATTTCGGTGGCAAAACTTCTGCACAGCTGCCTGAGAATTTTGACCATTCTGCGTTTCAATTGCACATTAAAATGGCAAATTCTACGTTTAAGGTGCCATAATTATGAAATACGGGATACCTATTTTTGTTTACTGACTACTTGAATAGATGTTGTATACAATGTTGTAATAAACACTATAATAGTTGTGAACATGTCAATGTTTCAGTCTTCTTTTGTAACCTGTTGTCCTTGCACTACATTTTAGTAAAGTAAACATGTAATGCAATAATGATTATGTTATGAAAGATGTTCATGCATTTTAAGAACAAAATAAAAAATAAGCTTTAGCAGGATTTGTGATATATTTTATTTAGAAATTAGCGTACTGTCCATTATGGAGAAAAAAATATCCCAAATCAATATATTTCAAGTTACATTTTAACCTGATAGACAAACCCTCATTATTCTTTCCTGACAATAATAATTGTTCTCCCTTCAGTGCTTTCAGTTTTAAATCCATTCAGCCTTTATTGACAAAACAGAACCATTCTGACTTCACTTAAGATCACACAGCTCAGCCTTGTCTGCAACCCACAACCCAGGGTAGAGGGGCTGAGTGAAAGTGGTCTGGACTCTGTGGATGAGGCTCAAAGTGTCGTCAGAAACACTGTAGAAGGCCAGAACACCTGCGCTGTGATCCAGGTACACGGCAACTCTTGAAGACTTTGGCTCCGGCAATGAAATCTCAACATCATTGTGGCGGAAAAAATGATTGTTTTCATTCAAATCCAAACTCCAGGACTTCTCGTTGTGCCCAAATGCACACTCGTGGAAATACTCTGACCGGCCGATGTCTTCATAACACACCGCTATCTCTATTGAACCGGTCCATTCTACCTCCCAGTAAGAGCGTTCAGACAGATGCTCTTTACACAGCACCTGCCAAAGATGGGTGAATCTCTCAGGGCGGTAGGGATACGACTGCACTAGATCTTTAAGTTCCACACTCCTGTTTCCCTGGGAAAGAGACAGCTCTCTGTATGCTGTGTTCGGGTCAAGTGTGAGGTGACGGTAATCTGGGAGGTCAGTGGAGGGAGGCTTGGTTAGAAAAATAATTGCAATGATGCTTGTATAATTTGATTTTAACTCTCATTGACTTTTGTCCATTTTGTATTTTTGTTGAATCATGGGGCTTACCAAGATTATTGTTGCATTTCATCGTCATGAGATTTTGTACATTTCTGTGATTACGATTTTATTGGTTGACAATATCAGAGACAGCAAAAAAAGACTCACATTGTACAAACTCAGTTCTGGTCTTGAGCTCAAGTGGCAATTCAACCTCAAATTGATTCACTACAAGAATAACAAAGTGTAAAAGATGAACAGACATTAAAATAGGCTAAGGATTACGTACTTTTTTAAATTGTTTTTAAATGCAATGATTATTTAGTGTTTTCGGACGCATACCGGCAGGAGGTGTTGTGGAAGATGGCATTGGTTGGTTGTCTTCACTTTGTTGAATCTATTAAAGCAGAGTATTCTGTGTTAGTTATTTTAGCCATTAAAAGTTATTTTAGTCACTGCTCTGATGAATTAACTAAAACGTTTATGTAGGCCAGTTTGTGACAGAGAATCTTTTTTATTGTAATACATTGTGAAAGTACAAACTGCGTATGTCATATACGCAAAAACACCCACTTTGACTCACCTCAAAGCAGGGCCGATCGGCGCTCCGTTTCATTGTTATAGATGTGTAGACACTTAGTTCCTACAGTTTAAGGAAGATAATCCGTTTACGACGATATCTAGTAGACACTATTTGAAGCGTATCCCTTACGACTAAACGTCTATCTTTAAAACTAACTAATCCCCCTTACGACTAAACTACATTCCGGTTGTCCTCCTATGACCATTGGCAGAAATTAGCTGTTGGTCATTTGACAGGCATACTAATCAATCTATCATAGGAGGGTTGTCAAACCATAGAGTAAAACATGGGAGTTATAGCCGATATATAATATACGCTTAAACATCTAGCTGCTTAATTTGATAATCCAATTCTTTGATTGATGATATCTTTCGACATATATATGCCATACTAACAAGATTTAATTGGATATCTAAATTCTTAGCTCGATAATCGACTGCGAATGTCTTTCTGTCACCTCTACAGTATTGCATACATGTGAGCTTGCTAGCCTAGCCGCTCTTTACAACGTTGGGTTAGTTAGCTCCCAAGATGTTGAACTCTGCTGCTTGTTCGTGCATGCGAAGAGTCAGTAAGATGTTAGTACAATTTACCAGATCCTATCACGTTTATTCAGCTAAAAGGTGTTCATCGGCCAAAACGCTAATGCATATTCCTTGGTCGCCACATATTTTGTTAAATGATACTTCGTGGAGTATCAGTGGAGTGACAAGACACAAGTCTATCATCTCAACATCCTACGGAGATCGGAACTCCTTGACATCCACTGCCAAGCCGACAGACCAGGTAGACGGTGACCATCCCGGAGAGCAGTTTGGTACATTATCTAGTGATATTGGCGCACGGAGGTCGTTCCGAAAAAGTAGCCCGGAAATCCAGAATCAATGTTTCCAAGAGGAAGACGGCGGGGAAGAAGAAAGAAGAAAACCTTTCTTGGCCAAAGGGAGGAATACGTCCTATTGGTACTTCCTACAGTGTAAGAACCTGTTAAAAGAAAACAAGGTCAGTCTGTGATCATTTTACCCTCACACGATCAATCGCGTGCAACCTATTCACTTCAAATTGTCAACTTGTATGCTGCACTCCTAATCATTTAAATTATGTTTTGTTGTTGTTTTCTTTTCTATCACAGCTTCAGCAGGCTTTGGATCTATTTAGTGGAGACATGTTGAAAAGGGAGCGACTACAGCCAGAAGAGTATAACTACACCATCCTTATAGGAGGTTGTGGTCGAGCTGGACAACTCAAGAAGGCCTTCAATCTGTATAATGATGTATGGATCCTCTTCACGCACTTATACACCCTTTTGCATGTGTGTTGTTTATGACCAGTAGCCAATCGAAGGCTACCTATTGCTTACAGTAATTCGCTTTTGTGTTGTCTTTCAGATGAAAAAACGGTCCCTGATTCCCACAGATGCTACATACACTGCCCTGTTCAATGCCTGCGCTCAATCGCCATCAAAACAAGTCGGGCTCCAGCATGCATTGCAGTTGGAACAAGAACTTTGTCGCAAAAACTACCCAATTAGCACTATCACATACCATGCCCTCCTCAAGACACACGCCATTACAAACCACCTTCAAGCCTGTATTCACACATTCCGGGTACGTTTAATTTAAGCAGTTCATTTACGTGGTATTGTAGTCTATTCTACAAGTGTATTCATGATGAATACACGTGTAGAATGTATTCATGATGAATTTATAAATATGTGATTATGTTAATGTTCAGGAGATGCTGGAAAACCAACATGTGGTTACTCAGGAGACATTTCACTACCTGCTTATGGGATGTGTAATGGAAAAGGAAACAGGGTTCAGACTGGCTCTACAGGTAGGAACTGGCATGCATGTACACAAATCCAACAGAACTATTGTAATTACTGTTGTATAACATTGTTTGTACCGGTCTTTCCTTTAGGTTTGGCGCCAAATGCTTCGTTCAGGGATTTACCCAGATGCTAAAAACTACAACCTACTTTTGCGTACTGCAAGGGATTGTGGGATTGGTGATCCCACCACTGCTACAAGCCTTCTGCTGAGCCCTGATTGGGCTGATCAGAAGGGCCAGGGTGCGGCTAGCAAGAAGTTCAGGAGAGGAAGCAGGGATTCCATAGACATTGACCTCTTGGAGAGGCAGTTGTTTCTACAGCCTGGACAAGTTGGCAACCACATGTTAACAACTGACAGGAATGACCAAAAAGGCAGTGCACATGTCACAGTTGCAGAAATGGTGCCCTACAACAGCGTACCAGAGGTCAACCACATGGTTGTAGTTGAGGAAGTACCTCGTGACACTCCTTCTTGTCAGCCAGTGCCCGTAGCGGAGCCCCCTAACCTGCTGGAGCTTTTTGAGAGGAGTGGAGGGCGCACGGTGTCCATCGGCACGGTGGACGGCGCATCTGATCGACTGGCGCTGATAGGAGGAGGTAAAGGTTTCCTGGACAAGATGGTCTCTAGCGGCCTCAGTCCAGACCTCCGCACCCTGACCATCCTGGCCGACACCATGGAGCCAGGCAGCCAATCGCTGCAGATGCTCCTAGAGGGGGCCAAGCTGCACAAGGTGAAGCTCGACGTAGCATTCTTCAACACCGTGATTCGCCGCACAGCTAAAGCCGGTGACCTAGATGCATCAAAGGTACAAAACGCACTCACACACCCCTTAACCCATAACCCACAACCCACAAACTGAGGATACTGAGGGTACATATTTTATGTGAATTGACCCTATCCTAAATTTTCCTAGGCTGTTCTGCGTGTGATGTACCAGAGACATGTAAATACAGACGTGCAGACTTACGGTTGTCTTGCTCTGGCATGTGACCAGAAGAAGGATGGTCTTCAGTTGCTCAAAGACATGGAGGTGAGGACGCATTTCAAAAGTCCTCAAGTGAATGCTTACGAAGCATTGAGTCGCGTGAGGGAATAATGTTTTTAGATTTAGATACAGTAGCTGGCATCTGATACTAATACTAGATGTCGAATAGTAGTATTACTACAATACTCGTAGTAATGATAGATAATACTTTTACCTAATTCTAGTAGTTATAGTGGCACTAAAGAAGATGGTCATGGCATGGTCACTTTATTTCATGCAGGTTGCCAGATTGAGGCCTAATGTCCAGGTATTCTCTGCTCTGATTGGCCGGGCATCTCGGAGGCTGGACTACATCTACCTAAAGTTACTACTGGAGAGAATGGCTGAATTGAGAGTGTGGCCAAACGAGGTTATCATCAAACAACTGGAATTTGCTGCACAGTATCCCCCTAGCTACGACCAGGTATGTCACTGTGTCCTAGATTGGCCAAATCTGAATATTTTGTTTGTATTTAACTTTCCACAAAAGCCCCGGGCCTGTTGTAACTCAAGGGCATAACTTTTCATTAATCATCTCTATTAATTATTCCTTTTGTTTTAATTTCTCTCTCAGTTCAAGAGAAGGAACAACTACCTGATTCACATTGATGGTTTCCGTGGTTACTATCAGCAGTGGCTTATGTCCATGCCTGCAGCCAAGGGTGCCGGTACAGAGCAGAGAGACGGACAGGCTGGGACAGACGTGGCTCCACCACAAGAACAACCTGAGACTGATGGGCTGAACATTAAGCAGATAAACCAGAAGGCGGCATCAAGGAGATTTAATTCTAGAAAGGCGAGCGGGCAGAGGAGCCCAGCCTCAATGTAAATCACTTGCAAAGGAAAACCTTTTGGAAATGTACTTTTATTTAAGTAGGGTCAAAGCAGGGCCTCTTTAACTGTAAAAGCTGTTTGTGCATTTTTTTATCAAGGTAATGTCATTGTTAAATTGTTTGGACTAAAGAAAGTTAAAATCTACGTATTGGAACTGTATGTATAATTTGAAGCAAAAACCATTGAAACTTTCAACAGAAATACACTATAAGCATTAATTGAATTCTCCATTTTCCTTGCATAAAACAGTTATTTATTCATCAAATGAAAAACAAAGTGTCATACTTTTGACACTTGATTATTTTTTTGTGCTGTGGATTTACATTTTTACAATTATACTTGTTTACTGTATTGACACGACTTACACCAAATAAAAGCTGTATTTTTTATCTATTTGCTTTGCTTATTTAGATACTTCAAATTACCAGTAGTAGGTGACAACAATTATGTAAATAAATGTTGCAGACAGACTTTTATCATTTATAATCGTTTACTACTTTAACGGCACCGACAATCGAAAAACCCATTAGAAACTAGATGGAAAAGTGTGGAGTTCAAAACGTGACGCAGCTTTTACTTCTTCGCCACCTACAGAGTTTGTTATGTACGATCATTCAAAAACCCCATGTTATTTCCCATAGACATTTGACCGAGGGAACCGGAGCCTCGGAGGCGGGACTTATTCTTCAGAGGTATGGGCAAAGCGCTAGACTTCCGCTATTGCGGAAATAAACGTCATTTCCGTTTCGTTCACCCGCGAACAAATTTGCGCACTGTTTACATTAAAGGTAAAGACGAATTTATCCGTGTTAATTGCCCACCAAAAATACACGGCTATTATGCCGACGCTTATATTTTCCTATTTAAAACCACCACATTTGTTGTCATGAATGGAAGATTTTCACTTTGTCACTACTCATTCTACTCTTTATCTTTACAAAACAAGTTGCATCAAGCTACAGCACGGACCTAGCGAAAGTGGCTTTAACATATATGTTAGTTCCTAATGGTAATATAGTCGCCCAAAACTTGGAACAGTACAATAGCTTTATATTGTTTCATAACATTTATTGAATTTGAAGAAAACTTCGAAAATACATTTGAAAACTGAAATCAAAGGGAGTGGCTAGCAGTGAGTCAGCCCATGTTGTCTACACAAGATGCTTTTCTGAAAACAATCGTGTGCTGACTAGCAAAAGCTGTTCAATGTTCTCATTATATTATTTTAACTTATAACGGCACAGATATTTTTCACCATGGATGAGGTGATAATTATCCTCAGCGAAGACGAGGACTTTGGTTGTGATGCCGCACTCAACGACTCCTCCGTCCTCTTCGTGGAAGAGAAGGAAAACGGTGAATGATTTTTCATCCGAAGTGTGGAAATGTGTAGTATTATTGAACCACAATCTTATTTTGTATGTGTATTATTGTGCGCCTTTTTAGTTGTGCCAGAAAGACCATTGTTTGCCCATGCTTTGGAAGAAGACCTAGTAGTCACCTTCTCCAGACGGGCCGAAGTGTTGCCTCACGCACGCTATGATTGTCCCGTATATCCCTTTACGTGAGTAGACCCCAAACTCAACCATAACTTGTTTTTCAATAAAACACTGCTCAGGCTTTTCAAATGCAGTATCCTAATTGTGCCATTTTCTTTCCTACTTCAGGCGTGCAGAATATGAGAAGAGCGCCCCAATCGACAATAACCACCAAATCTGTGAACAGTGTTTCTGCTACGTTTGCGACAAACTAGCATCGTTGGTATGTGGCACCCCCATCTTGTAAACAAACGGTTGATAGCTACACCACCTTAACACTGAATAAGCACTTTAATTGATGTCATTGTCTCCCTTTGAGTGAAAAAGTTCAGCAATTCAAATAAAAACATGCAGTGTGGTTAACTTTTTGTCAAAAGGCTACGCTTTTTTTGGACACTCGTGATTCTCGCTGTCTTTTGCATTTCAGTGTCTTTTATGGCGTGTCAATGGAGAGTGTCACTGTAACAGCCACCAGAGGAGTGTAACCTGGAGCAGACTCCGAAACTCCGCAGATCTGGGACATTTACTTGCATTTGACTTCTCATTGTCAGATGTAGACAGTAAACTGCAGCTTGCTGGTAACTGCTGGGCTTTCTCTTGTCTTGACCCTAATAATATAACCAAACATAAAATGATGCCACGTAGAAACATGCATCAATAAAAACGCAATCATCCACAAACTATCTGCATGGGTCCATTCAACGGGCATTTGATATTGTACGTACTATCACTTGTTCTACCAATTAATTCTGCAGTGTTTTTGTACTTAGAAATGCTACTGCGGAGCTTCAGAATGGAGCTTGCAGTGGAGTTCTCCTGTTTCGTCCGGGGAAAGATGTGGTCGTTAAACGGGCTTCAATCCCACCAGCATGGCCTGGTTCATGAGTAAGTGTTTGGACTCTGCTCTGTGTGGACTTTGAGGGTTTAAAATGGATGAAAGTACTTATGTGGGCTGATAACCTAAGTCACGCCTTGGATGTCAAACCTGTAGTCATCGAAGTGTTTTATTATCAAATGGGCTGTATAACTTGGTTATTCTGCACAGAGAAACTCTTGACATGGCAAGGGACGTCCATTTCGTTACCAGAGTAAAAAAAAACACATACAAGTTACAATAAATAATAGGAAATATAAATAAGCATCTACCTGATTGCCGTTTATTGATTATTATCTGATTATTGATTATCTTTTTCTTTTTTTTTTCTTGTCTGCAGTTACACACCAGTGTACGAGTGTGCATCATCGTTCCTGAAAAAAGCAGAGGAACAGGAAGGAAAAGTTGCTGCCATCATGAGCCTGGGAGCTGCCAAGTACTTCAACGCCCACTACCAACCTTCAGGGTAAACACACACACACACAGTGCATGTATAGATCTGGTGAGGCCGAAAGCCTCTGGGTACGAACCAAATGTCCACAGTCGACCTGTTTGCATCCTTGAGCAAGATGCCTAACCTCTACCTGCTTATTAATGACATCCATCTTAATATAACTAAGTGGGTTGAATCAAAGCTTCTGGTAAATGCTAAATCGACACATTATACTTTCCCTCCTTTACAGTATTGACTTATGCGTTCAATTCATGACAGAACTAGGTTGGGCAGTAGTGTAGCTTTTGAGCATTTAACCAGAGTCAAGAGTCTTGATGTGTTTGTTTGTTGTTGTTTTTCTTTTCTGTACAGGATTGTGTTGTCAAAATGTCCTAAAGCTAACGCCATTGAGGCCAAAAGAATACTCTTACAAAGGTAAAAAGGCACACTCTCCCATTTCCACCACACATACCCAGATTTTAACTTAAGTGTAGGGGCAGGATAGTCTATGGGTTACAGTGTTTTAAGGTTCTGGAATCGAATGAGTGCACTCGAATGTCCAGTCTACCTGAGCATCTTGAGCAAGAAACCTAATCCCTACCTGCTCATTAGAGGCATGTATATAATAAAAAGAAAAAAAAGAAAAGTCGCTTTGAATAATCGTCAAACAAAATGTCAAGATTTTAGGTTTTTATTTATTAAAAAGTGCTCTTCTTATTGAATATGGTATTCTCTTTTTTGTTTCAGAGTGATAGAGGCCGTGCAGTGGCTGATGGTGATGTCTGATTTACCATCTGCGTTCATCCAAAAGCTGCAGCGTTTTTACCAGGGCCTGAATTTGCACGTCACCTTAAGAAGCACAAGGAACAGGTGTGTGTGTAGTGTGTGTGCTTTGTTTTTTTTGTCTGTTTAAAGGTACTTTGTGTAAGAATGAGAGTGCAAGCTCCGTGTGTTGATCAATAACAATTATAAACTAAGGTTAGTTATAATTATGAATAAACCTTGTACAAAATAAAAAGATTGTTTGGAGCATCTGTTTGGAGCACCACACGAAGGTAGCGGCACAACTCCCTGTACCTGCAGTTGTCAGAATG
>OMKX01078392.1:0-14395 GCA_900302425.1 Brosme brosme
CACCTTCTCTAGTTTCAGAGGCTTGTCTCTCTGGAGGATGATGACAGGGGTCAGTGTGCTAACTAATATCATCTAGACAAACACAAGTATGGTATTTCATTATTGGTCAAAAACATGAACTAGTATAGGATAGGTATAGAATAATTATCACTCGAGTGGCCCCTTCTATTGTGTTTGTCTTGTCCTTCACATTAGGAACATGTTTTTTCAGTTAAGCCAGTTATTAAGTGAATAGTTATTATGAACAATTATTCATAACTTATTAGCAAATCAATGGTAAATAAAAGTGTTGATAAAGTTGGTAGTAACTTTTCTTTTTATTAGGGCGGACATTTTACATTTCCAAATGAAGATAATTGTAAATTAATTATACCTTCCACATATTTTCTTCTGGAATAGTGCCATCTTATGCTCAAAAAAACCCCTGAAACTGCTAGAATAACAATAAAATAGAATAAAAATAAATGTAAAGGTTGCTCTCCATTAAAATAACACATTCTTTCATCTAAAACAAAGAACCAAATCGCAACATGAAATCAATGATGAACAAGAAAGGGTTTAGGATGATGAAATCATATTAAAAATGAATATTGCTTACTAGAGAAAGGTGTTGAGAAATGATTCTTCATCTCCACGACCGTTATTAAATGACAGAAATAGCAACCTTGGATATATGCTTATCCAGTAGGATGTGCATTACTGATTAGCATATTTCATACAATATCTTTTTCATAAATACATAATTGAACAGTGTCAACTGTTTTTATACTAAAACGATTCTCCCAAATGTGTGCACACAAGTATATACTGTCCAGAAGACAACCATTTAAAGAGGCTATTTACACACAAAAAACATTTTGAAAACTAGCAAACCTCAAACTAGCAATTGTCCCCAAGTCTTCTTGTCCAACTGCATACAACCTTTAGAGTCCTCCAGTGTATCGTTCCTCAATGTGTGAAATTCAAATTAAACTAATCATACTGCCATGTTTGCAATCCTGGTGTCTTTATTACCAGCATTGTATCGAATCAAAAACAAAAAAGTAGTATTATCGAACATTCCTGTGGGATTTCTTCGGAATAATGGAATTGCAGTATTGCACAATAATAAAGAATGTACCATAATTATAACATACATAATACATTTCTTTTTTGGCCTCTACCAGTGACTCAGCAACAGCAGCAGCGACTCTTGCGCCGGTGCAGACCATTTGTGTCCGCGTGACATGGAGTCATATATTCAATTGCTGTCAGCTCCCAGTATCCCAAAGCCATCTAAAATACGGGCCGAGGGAGACACTGCAATCAATGGGAGTCCTTGCATAAAGATCCCAGGGGACATGTCACCTAAAAAGCCAGGCTAAAGTGGGCGAGACACTGCTGCAATGGCATCTAAAAAACAACAACAGAAACATTAAATGATCAGAGTCGAGAGATGAATGGCATATTCAGAGATCTGTTTGTGACCACAGCCGCTTGGAAGCCCCCGTGTTATAGAGACGTGGCTGGAATGCCCACCGCTCAAGGACAACAAAACATGACAGACAGACAGAGACAAACAGACAGAGGGATAGAGAGGCAGACAGAGAGACAAGGGACACACAGAGACAGACAGACAGACAGAGAGACCGACAGAGAGACAAACAGAGAGACAAACAGAGAGACAGACAGACAGAGAGGCAGACAGACAGACAGACAGACAGACAGGCAAGGGTTATTTTAGTGTACGTATTCGTCGTCGCTCATGTCTGAGTCATCGGCCTCCACCTCTCCTTCGATCACAGACTTCTTCCCTCTGCAGCAGGAGACCACCAGGCCAATGAGGAACACCTGGGGTCCACCAGACACACACACACACACCAAGGGTGAGGCTTCCGGCTTGGAATTCACAAACCATCACATCATTTGCATTATATCATCATTCACATGAATACTTCTGAATCTATATTTAGTCTATGCATCTCCATTGGTTCACACCGGTTACCGAATTTACCAAAGTTATGGAGTGACATCTTGAATGGGTTTTTTCTCAGAAACTGAGGAAAGCACAACAAAAGGTTTTTCTCAAGCTTTACTATTTACGCAGAAAGCCACTGTTTGGGCATTAGCTTGTTCCTGTCACATTTAATGCAGATCGACGAAGCAACTGATTTGTGTCAGCAGCGCATCACAGCATGTATGGACTAGGGTTCAGACCCATGACTTTCACTGACTTTCACTCCTCACTTCAATCCTACAGGGAACAATCGATCCTAAGGTCAGTGCGCGCGTGCGATGGCTTTTAACGCACCGCACCGCTTGCATCTCTTACCCCAATGAATACCCAGTTTCCAAAGTAGTAGATGGTGCTGAAGAACCAGAACTTGTGCAGGAACATATAGGAGCGCGTCACCACACACTGATCTGGAATACACAGGAGGAGAAGGCACAGAACGGGCAGGCGGTAAGGAATGGTGTACTGTGCTACATTGACAGGTTTAACATGTTTACAATATGTTATTCATGTTGCACTGAGCAAGGCCATTGAAATGCTTTGTGCACAGAATGCAATTCTGTGAAAAAAAAACAGAGATGAACACAGGTACACACACGCACACGCACACACACACACACACACACACACAGCAGGAAAAAACAGAGAAATGTAAGATAATGTGAATGTATCGCTTGAGGGAATAGGTGTCTATGGAGAAATATTCGATGTTACTGCAGTCACAGTCAAATGGGAATAATGGCTACAATGCGTATAGGTGTGTAATCGTCTGGCCCCTGCTGTACAGCCTTAAAACAAACTGTTGTTGAAGCGCCGGGTGAAGCCACACCTTCTCACTCTTCCAGAACAAGAAAGACCACGTCTAAAACGAGATGGGAAGCCCGTGTGTGATGTCAGTGATTATTCAACACCCTTCAGAGCGCGGATAATTAAAGAGCACTCAGCTATATAAGTTTTCCCCTACAACTTCAGATTACTTTAGGGAAATCAGTTTGGATGCTCTTCAATAGGATAAAAGGACGATGAAAGGACTCTCGTATACGACACTTTGCGGAGGTGCTGCTGATCCATCAAACATGCTGTCTGGTATGAGAGCTCTGGGAGCAGAAGGGACTAAGGTAGCATAAAGTCTCTATGATGTGCGTGTGATGCTTCTCCCGCTAGGAGAGATTTGTATCCTCTATTGCAATTTGGTTTTCGAAACATCTTTCACTAACGGTGATGAGAAATATTATTAACAACGTTCAAGATTGGTTTAATTTGGGTTCCACAATGGCTGCTACAAATGTTGGACTGTCATCGTGACAATAAGGCACTCCATCACACCGTTATAGTTTTCTACTTTATGATTGTTGTTTCTTTACTGATCAGCCTAGAGATTCGTCTCGCTATTTTGCCTTACACATTCCTCCACCCATGAAAAAATAATTAGCCATTTACATTGTGCATCTCCGAGATACATTTTCCCTTTACTCAAAGCACACAATGGGTATTCACCGTGCTGTATAATTAGCCTGAGTACCCGCTCCCTTCAGCCCCAAGGATTGGATGAAACGACTCGTCTTAGATCAGAGACAACCGCAGCTGTGCTACGTAAGAGCTGGATGCTGACGAACCCAGAAAACACAGCTAATGCTACAAAACTGTTGTTGTTTGCAGACCCACTGCAGGGAAATGGGGTTGTGAGGGTTTTTCCTCCAAAGTTTATTTTCTCTTTTCAAAGCTAAACAACTGCTTTGGAGGTGAGATGATGGCACATTAGTCAAGTACTAAATATCTAAATACCATCGTCTATTAGGATGAGATGAAGATAGAAATAGTAGGACATTTAAATATCCATCTGGATCCACTCCTTGCCACCAGGGGTTTGAAACATGGAGAACATGCAGTTCAGGCATTTCTAAATCCTACTATATGTTGTACTTCTTATTCTCATGGCTCATTTCAATTCCTTCCTTCAATGATAAGCACAGCCTTTCTTCACAACTCATCTGTACAATGCTGCCAAAATGTAAATAACGTCTTTATTATCAGAATCAAAGTTAATCCCAGTTAGTAGCGGTATACTTTCAGAATACTGAGAATACTCAGTAACGGTGTTCTGTCCACTCGAACTGACTCAGCGTAGCTGGGCTGTGTGGGTGGCGCTTGTGGGAGGGAAGTGGGAGTGTCAATAGTAAGATGAGACACACCCCCCCTGCAGAACGATCTTGTCAACAAAGGGAGAGGTACGGGTTGGCCAGCCTTTTAATGTAGAATATATCAGTTATAGGATGTCATTTTAGTGATGACATTATTAAAATCACTATTGACCAGCATTGACCACAGATTTGTCCAGGGAATTTTAAGCTACGGGCTAGTTGACGTGTGAGACATGGCAAAACAACATTTTCGTAAGCCACGGTTACGGTATATTTATGTTGATTAAGGACTTTACAGTGCTACAACTCCCTGGAGTCCTCTCAATAGGGCATCTATCGATCTATTTATCTGCAATAAAAAAATCCCATGATGCATTGTGGTGTACAAGCCCTACAGGACATAACAATGGGTTCAAGTAAACAATACATGAACGCTGGACTGGACATACTCCTAATCTCGTCATCGCAAACAAAGAATAAGTAGTGAGAACAGGATAAGAGAGGACTGACTTGAGAAGGTATATTTCCACCCGGAGCAGTTGGGAATGAACATCATTATAAATACGTCATTCAGCTGGGCTTTTTTCCAACAATCACTATATCTATTAAGTTGTAAAATATACATTTACTTTGCAATGAAATACTAGCCTGACATCGCCGGGCCAATTCACAAATGCGTCTGGAACCTCTGATCATTTTCGATTTCGAGGGCCGTTATCAACGGGCGCGGATGAAAAATACCTCTGGACGCAATTGGATAGACCTACAACCAATCAGAGCAAGGGAACCCGGGACACATCAGCGGCAGCCATCTTGGTTGTCAACAAAAATTCCTCAACGGCGCTCCCATAGGGCGCTCCTCTGTTCCGTCAAATTAAACCCGCCCCATATTAGATAAACGTGATTGACCCGACTTGGGCCAGGTCTGCTGGAAAATCAGTCAGGGGAGGGGGACCGGATGCATTTGCCAGGGTAACTTTACACAAGCTTGAAGATTCGAACGGTTTCCAGGCTAATGAAATACCAGCTCACTTCTCAAATGAATGCAGTCACACAGCCATAACTTATTAACTCGACATCGTATGCCGAGACTGCTACTGCAGTCAGTCTCTCTTCAGAGTTTTAACAGCGTAACATTTGCATCACGTATCAGCTAAAAAAGAGTGATGGCAACCCACCATTGGCATTTAAGCACAGAAATTCACTTGAGGCTTGGACTGTGAACGGCTCCAGTTCTCAAAACCAGCGCATTTTTATCGTATGTTAAAAAAATTGTCGGTTGATAAATTAAAACAGACTATTTCATCACGTTGTCGGATGAATAGTTGCCACTTGTTAATGTTTCTTCCTTAATGTTTGTCTCCAAATGAAGAGCACATCTTTTGAATTAGCATAAACTGAATGTGTCGTGGCGTGATGCAATGTGCTTCGTCTCTGAATACGATTATCATCGCAGCGCTGCGCAGCCAGACAGTCGTCCTTAGAAACGTTCTTCAAATGAAGGCGTTAGTCACAGCCGGCCCGGACCTGGCGGGACAGCCCTTGATCGAGAGAAATAACCTGAATAGGGACATTGTCAAATTCTAAGGCTTAGTTAATGAATGGGTTTTTACTTTTTGTGTGCTGCAACTAAGTAATTGAAATGATTTAGTCACGTGTGTCCTAGTCACTGTTAAAAGACGTGTATTGTTTTCCATACGACTTGAACCCTTTGATGTGGACGAATCAAACCATTTCAACAAGGTTGGTACCCAATTTAGCCCAGAATGTCGAGTCAAACAGCTAGAGAGGCATAGCCTCCACGTCATTGTGCGAGATGACTTCCCCTGTTATTCTACTACGAGCGTTTTTATAAAAGTTGGCCTAAAAAATTGTGGCCAATGCAAAAGTGTCGCATGTCACTGTAAACACCGACGTGAAAATGCAACGGTGCCGGTTGAGGTCTTGGCTACGCTAACCCCTCTCCCTACGGCTGTGGACTGAAGGCCAATAGAGCATCTCCAAGACTGTACAGCGTGTTATCTTCCCCGTGCCAAGGCCTGTCCTTGGGATACTGGCTTCAGCCAACGCTGGCACCGGGGCCGCCATTTTTCGTTCCAAACTGGCACGGGCATATGTTGACTTTCCCTGTGATTCGTTGCATGAATATGCCCCCAAAAATACACCGTCGCCATGGCCATGCGTGCGTTCTCTGTAAGGTCACCTCACCGTTGCTATGTTGGTGGGTAAGGTCAAAATAGCTTGTTAAAATTATTTTGGACATCAGAATATATATGAATACATTGCATGTATTCAATGTATTATATTATAACGGTTCTGACCAAGGCGTAATCGGAACGATAAACCCCATGCAATTCAAATGAAACCGACCCCAGTGCATAAATGTGAGGAGGAGAATGCATGAAGGAGAGAGGATGTCCTGTGTTTGTCTGGCTATGTGAGGGAGCCATCTGGAGTATTAGGACTCACCCTGCTGTGTTGCTCCTATCACACTGTTTCACACACAGCTCTCGCTCCGACCACACTGACCCTCTTATTGGTTCTGGTCTCTAGGCAGACTAAGCCCATTCAAACCCACCGAGACGGGGCTTAAGGTGGAGTCAATAGTACACACATTTAAGGTTGTTGTTTTTTTTCCTTCCGTTTTACTACGTTTCTATTTTCGGATCCCTGTAGTTTGGCGGTTGAAAGAGATGAAAATGGGGCTCTGGATTAAGAAGGGATTCTTTGTGAGAAGGTTAATTAAGCAGGGTACCATATGAGCTCTAAAGCCTAGCCAAAAGGTCAGCTTCTGGAAGACCATCAGGTATTAAAAGAAGGAACCCCCGTCTTGGCCTCCTCCTAACCCCCTACCCAACATCCCGACGTATCTCTCCTCCGGCACCTCGGCCATCTGCAGCTCTCCAGCTGCTCTCCTGAATTACAGGGCTCAGGACGGGACCCACAGATGGTTCGCAACAGTGGCCTGCCTAAACATATTACCATGTACACCAGTGACCCGGTTCACCTTGAAACCAACACCGTTCCCCTCCCACCCCGCCCCGGCCGGAGTGAGGAGGGCAGCTCAGGAGTGTGGAGGTAATCTCACCTTCAGTTATGATACTGGACCGGGGAATGCTGCCCTTTTGCAAGCGCGCTGCCTTATGGATAACTTTTCATCAGAACACACCAGAGAACATTTCTGTCAACGAGTCAGATCCTTTCTTCCCCCTCCCTCCTTTTCAATATCTCTCAATCAAAAACACAGCCAGGAAGCTTTTATTTTCCTTCTGCTCAAAGCCGTTGGATTTGATATGAATGTGATTTGCTTCAAGCCACAATGAGTCCCACACGAGTAAACACACACATTTTTTGAAGGTATACTTACGGTCTACCTTTAGTCACAGACAATTACCTTGCTGGAGCTCTACAATTGTTATTATTTAATATTTAATTAGTTGTGATTACATGGGCTTTATAATGGCGGAATGTCATTGCAAGGTTTGAGAACAATTGCTTTCATCAACATAATCACCTTGTACTCTGTGGATGTGGTGACAAGCTGCACTGTTAAGCAGAAAAGTATTGGCTATTTCATGCCAGAAGTATATAAGACGCATTTCCCTATTCACAAAAAAAATCGGATTTCAGCTGGGTGCAGCAAAAAATGAAAAGCCTAATAATTTGAGTGGGTGTATTATGGAGCTGGGAAGAAATGGCAGGATGCCAGAAGCCACTGTAACGCAAAATAATTTCCACCAACTGTGGGTTCGAGCATTTGAAGATTAGAATATGCCACAATAAGAAATATGATGGCTATGTTGTGCATAATTATACCATGAGAGAGGAAAACGTAGGCCTAAATTTCACTGTCGATAAGGACATTCTCAAGACTTTGAGAAGAAGACTATCCATTAGCTGCCATCTACAACCTGTCAAAACATCAGATTGAAACCGTGGTTACGCAAACAGATACGCCATATCAGAATGCTCTACTCGGATTCAACAATAAACTTTGGACGACGTGATGCTTCTATTAACTTCGGAAGAAAGGAGATATAATTGAGTTAACCTTTCTATTGCAAAACGCTCCAAACAGTGGTAGAAAAAGGACAATTAATTGCTGTCGGTATCGATGCCGTCTGCTGTTGTAAATTGTGTGTGCATCTCCTGCCTCGGTGGCAGCCGAGGAAATCACAACTATCTCGTCTCTGTATGTATTTCAAAGAAGAGCCTGTTGCTAGGAAACAGACGGCAACTGGCTGCGGTCTGTGGTGTCAAAACATTTCCCTATTTACAACTTTTCTTTCGCCACGACGTTAGAGGACAAAATAGTGTCACATACCGATGTATAAAACAAGGGTTTATGTTTACAACGCAACACAAGTAACTGACGCTCGACCAGTGAGTCAGTTACACACAGCGATTAAAGTGTGTGTGTGTGTGTGTTTTCGCTGTGAGGAAAACGAGTGGGACAACTTGCTTTTGATTTGAGTTTGCTTGAAGAAATCCATACAAATCAGCACAGCGAAGGCCAAACAAACTAAACTATTAAAATCCTTCAAATGTCCACTGAAGGATTATAACAGTGTGACCTACTAAACCAAACCCACTAAACCACGCATCAGCAGCCACCAGCCACCAACTGTTGGTTTTCACAGGTTGTATAACAGGCACCCAATGCTGGATGACCACAGCTGTTTCTGGATTTGTTGACAAATTACAAAAAAGCATCATGAGAAGGGGTATAGGCACCACCTACAGTAGATAGAATTACCAGTTGCTGCTCTAAAAGGAAAGCACAGAGCAGTCAGTCTCAAACAATCAACATTTTTCTTCATCTGAAAAGCTTTTCCGTACGCCTTGTCTGCAGTCCCTGGCAACAGACACTTAAAAGGACTTCGGTGGTGTGTGTGTGTCTGTGTGTGTGTGTGTGTGTGTGTGTGGGGAGGAGGGACCATGGCAACGCATTCCAGCGGATTCATCTCCATTATGTTGAGTAAGTGACTAATGGATGGATAATGACCTCCGCACAGATAATGGGGAGCTTGGCACAGAGCACCTGCTCACCGGCATGCGAGCGCCGCCACACCACGGTGATACACTGACCAATCGGTCAGCACCGATCGCTCCCTGGCTGTCTGTGGATCCCGCGTCGCCGCCACGCCGGTTATTCTGGCTATGCTGCCCTCCACTATGTGAGGCCCCTCCGATCAAAGACTTGAGTTTTGAAACCACCTGGTGTTGTATTATCAAGACGAATTTAAACAGGAGAAAAATGGAGAGACTTGGAGAACAGGCTGTGTGGCAGCCATGGTACAGACACTGTTTCTTTTACCCATGCAGTCATTTAGATCAGTGGTTTCCAACCTTTGACTTTAGTTGGACCACTACATTGTCATCAAGACCTTTCGTGGACCACCTCATATGTAAACGGTAAAGAGTAGATAAATACACATGCAGTGGCTGAGCAAAGAGTGCCAGCGCCCCCTTTATACACAGTTAATATTACAAGGAGATCATAGCCACTGGGAAGCAGTGGAAAGAAAAGGCTGAGCTGCTTATGCTCTCAGCTGTGTTTATTATGCAAACACAAATTAACACAAAACATCAATGGAAAACATTACAATGGAAAACGATGAACGACGAAAGGGTGGAATACACAAAGCGACACTATTTTTGAAATAATAACACGCCGTAATGCTTTATTTGCTGAAAAATATTTATAAATACATTTATTTTCAATCATCTATATTTTTTGTTTTTTATTGTAAGTTTGTCCGTTTCAAGAATAAATGCCCTCTTACCACCTGCAGTACCATCGCGTAACACCAGTGAAAAACACTCATCTACCCATTATCTGAGAAAAACTGCTTTTGATGGACTCAATTACCGTGAGAGCCTTTCTAGGAATTTAAAGGGTCCGGCTTTTTCAGAGAAATAGGACTAAAAACAGCAAGAAGGAAAGCAGGCTCAGCATGGTATTGAAATGTTCGTGAAACCCCCATTTCAGTTGGAATTCGAAGAGAATGAGACTTGAGAATGAGAAAAAATTATTTTCGCATGATTGTTCGAGAGAAGATCGGGGATGTGTTATCACCATGGTTACGACCCACAGCAACTTTGCAATACTTAATTTAAAGCTAGTACCATCATGTATGACAGTATAACGAGCGATGTCGTCTATGTAATGCCCCCACACCGTGTCATTATACTAAAAGTGTCCGAGAAATGTAACCCTCTCAGACCGGGCCATCAACATCAACCTTACTAAATAAATTACAAAAAATGCACGCAATTGTTTCACCACACCAATATTCAAACCAAATCTAAGCACATCTTTTGTTTTTACACTCTCAACTCCATCGTTTTTAAAACGACTTGGCCAAAACATGTTAATGACTCATTATGCAATCGTCTACAAGACAAGATGAAAATCACTCATAAAATGGCTGAGCATCTTTAGCGCATACAGAGAGTTAAGCACCTCTACTCCCTTGCTAATGGGTAAACCGTTATTTGTTGCGAATGCTTGACTTTTGAACCCACTTTAGAACCCACATTAGAGTACTAGTCCTCATTCAATTTCATAATTATCCAATTCAATGTCTGCCAGTTGGATGTTTTCACGCTGACCCTAAGATGGTATTTCCATGAGATCAAAATAAAACGGCATTTCACTTGTCTTCGTAGTTTTAGCTGATTAATTATGGTCACGCAAACATAAAAATGGCGTGATGATCATTATCAAAATGTTACCACATGTAGATATATAATTGGTAAAAAAAGATGTAGAATAAATCCACTGTGTGGTATTTAACCTCACAGTGATGTAATTAGGCTTAAACCAGGTAATTACAGCAGGTGTGATAATATGCAATATTTAATATCAACCATCCGATGTTGCAATAAAAATATCACGTCTATTAGAATCAAAGAACAACCGTAGCATTAAATGTTACTTTCTATAGGGAGATCCAGACCTTGTGATATATACAACTGAATTATAGCCATAAAGAGGGTGTTTGGAAGAATGTTAGGGGCCCTTGTGAATGGCATTATAAGGCAGGAAAAATAACACGCACTCTCTCCAACATCCACATGAGCACACAGACGAAAATGTGACAAATGTTGATAGCTAAAAGCTTAACTTTTAAATACCGTCTGCAATTACATTCTCAATGACCCAGTTCCATGACCCTTCATGATCCAGCAACAAGGGTATAATAGCGTCTGTATAATAGCCGTCTAAGAACTGCATAAAAATAATCTGAATAAGATTACCTTTCTTAAGGAATCGGGCCGCCTTGTTCCCTAATGATCGATGATGTGTCTAATTTTTTAATTATGAAACAGCTGCCAAGAATGTGCATGAAAAGAAAAAAGATTATTACGATAACGATATTATATATTTTTATATTGACACCAAATTGGATGGAGAACGATAGTGAAAGGGGGAGGGATGGGGAGCGAACGAGAGAAAGGGATAGAGACCGATTGGGAGAGAGACACAGAGATAGACAGAGCGAGAGAGAGCGTGAGAGAGAAAGATAGAGACAGAGAGAGGGAGAGAGAGAGAGAGAGACTGATAAAGAAAGAGAAAGAGAGAGAATCAGAGACAGAGACGGGTACGACTGCGCTAATCAACAAGGTCCCACCTTTACAAAACCTTCAGAAAGTCTCAGTATGTCGTAGCGTCCTATCCTCACACGCCGCTGAGCCACCAGCAAGCGCTCTGATCTTATATTATCCTCCCCGCTGACTGGCTTGATCTTTTTCCACTGTTTGGTGATACAAAATGTGCTCTGTACCGCGAGGCTCTGCTTAGAGTCCTAGCTATAGAAGCTAATAACTGTCGTTGTCACAAAAGGCACAAATACTTGCAAAGCGGTAACCTGGAGGCTGAGGAAGAATAGTCTGGAGGTGAGGGTGCTCGACTCCCTGCCGAAGGGTTTGGTGTTTGGTGCCCGTGGTCCACAGCCTACCTACAGTATATGCATCCTTAAGCACAGCGCCCTAACCCCTCAGTCGCGTCAGATTAAAGTGTCGGCCAAAGGAACAAAGAGCAAAAAGTCAAAGCAGGAGCAAAGATATGAATTTGTTTAGAAAAAACACCAGCCATGGCTGTTATTTTCTGCAGTCTAAGGAGTCACAAATCAATTGACGCCGATTTAAATCTTTCTATACTTTTCTATGTTTCAAAAGCCTGTTTGTTATGAGGCTCACTCATCTCTAAATCTAACCACATGACAATGACAGGGTTAGATATATATGTGATATATAACACATCAGCTTTATGGCAGGGAATGACGCCCACAAATTCTGCGGTGCGTAAGCATTTCTAACCAATAATTAATTACCAACTAAAGCCTGCGCATTAGAGAACTTACGTAATTTATTTCCTGATGAATGGAATAGGCGCAATGCGTGGACATTTGTGTCTTCATGGTTTATTAAGTGTAATGTTTGTTGCCGATGGGGTAGCAAGAGGCGCTCGAATGCATTAGTAAATATTTACCCTCGGTATGAATTCAACTGTTAAATATTAAATGATTATATAAACGACTGAAACACACTCACGGAGCACTGGCAAGAACTCGAAAGGGACGAGCCCACAATTTTCCTCTTTTAATAATTTCTCGTCTTGGTGGGGGGGGTTTCCGCTGCGCTGTGTGCAACCACGTCTTACTTGGAGAAGACGACCTCACCTTGGGGGGCATCGGCGTCGCAGACCCTGGTGGTAACGTTCCCCGGAGTCCCTCCTTCTTGGGGCGCAGGGCTCTGTTCCAAACACACCACAGGCACGTATGCTTTCAATGCTACACGGCTCTTAACACTGTACGTTTGTTTCTTTATCAAATGACCACCGTCAAGTGATTCAGCAAACCAAGAGAAAGTGTGTCTTCCAGACACTTCCCCTGACGGTGAGTGTAAATAGAGCGTTAATCACGGCGGGTAAGTAGTGGTTGTACCTCGGCCAGGTACTTTTGGCTGCCGTACATGACGTACTGGGGCGCCAGGCTGTAGATCACGTAGCTGCTGTGGAGAACGATCAGCAGCAGGATCATGCACAGGAAGAGCAGCGCCTGGGGACGCGTCTTCTTGGGGCGGATCTTGTACAGCTGAAGAAGAAGAAGGAGACGGAGAAGAAGAAGAGGATTAAGATGAAGAAGTAGTAGAAGAAAAAGGGGAAGCAGAAGAAGGAGAATGCATGGATTAGCAAAAGGTGTAAGAAATAATGGAAAGAAAAACACAAATGAAAAGTCACTCATAGAAAAGACAGATTGCTTATTTGACTATGTAATAAGTGACTATATTTACTATCAACCTCTGGTATCCAAAGCGACTTCAGAAACATTAGGTAGCAGGGAAAAGTTAGGTAGGTGGGCAGGTTAGTATGTAGGTTGCGAACATTGGAGATCGGACCCGGTCCCTTTCGATTGAAAGTCAAACACCCTAGCCACCCAACGATCCTGATACAAAAACCAATTCTAATAGTAAAAGAGTGATGTTCTTTGTGTGTGCTGTCCCTCCGTACCCGTATCCAGAAGAACCAGATGCCCATATTGCGGATGCCCGCCATTGACGTGAGCACAAAGTAGACGGTGATGACGGTGATCAGGATGTAGTCCAGAGGGAAAACCTGCAGGGGCAAAGAAAGGGTTGAGCTCCAACTCTCTCCGAAGCTTAGTCGTCAGATACAAGGTTATAATTACATCCTGAGGGGCAGGCCAACGCGTGAAGATAACGGAGAAACGGCGGACATTCTACACTTTTCTCTGGTGTGTGTGTGGCGTTGTGAGAGATGAACAGTTATTAAGACCACAGCGCACACTCTGTCTAGGCCAATTAGTCCCGAGAGGAGACCAGTGCTGTGGTCCGAGGCTACACACAGGTCAGCATCTTCTTGGTGTTGGGAGTCTAACAAATAAATATCCAGAGATAGCCCATCAAATGCCTTGATTTATAATTGATGAACTAGATGGAAAGCCACAGATGACTATGGACCCTGTCACCATAGCTGCACAGAGTACAAAAGTTGAGATTGCAGTTGCCAGTTAGATACTCGTTAAATACTTAAGTTGTGTACTAGCAGAAGGTAGATAAGAGGGGATTAAGATCCTTCCTCCAAACCATCAGATACTTCAGTATATAAGGCCTACAACTCCATAATATGCACATTAATGTTTTTCTTTTTTAAACAAAGTAAGCCTGTTAAAGGTAGAGTGTGTAGGATTAAGCGCCATCTAGCGGTGAGGTTGCAGATAACAGCCAACTGAAT
>OMKX01078400.1:0-12582 GCA_900302425.1 Brosme brosme
CTCCTCCACCAGCTAGGTGGGTAACTGGTGTTGGCTCACATAACACTCTTCACATCCCCGGTGCAAGCGGGTCCATCTGGAAGGACAAGAGCAGGCGACAGTGAGAGCGGTAAATGTTGTTACATGTCACACATCATTGACATTGCCTTTGTTCTGTTCCTGTATCGAACGCTTCAAAAAAAAGAAAATCTGACTTCAGACCCTGTCAACCAAACACCCTGTAGTTCCTCGCGGAAGCATGTAGGATCAGTGAATTGGATTGTCAGAGTAGGGTGTTTTTGTGGGACTGTGTCAAGCAATCAATGCAGCTTCACACTGGAAGACTTCCTTGCATCAATTGCTTCCAGTCGTGGCAGACTGGGGAGAAAACTGATTTTTCTGAAGAAATGTGTGAATATCATATTTGTTGCTTTCCTTTTCTACTGCAGATCAGTGCCTTTTTAGAGATTCATTGAATTGTAAAAAGCAGGAATTTGTTTGAAACTGAGTATAGCTCCATGCAAGGCATGGATAATTTATGAGAGCTAATAGTAAAAAAGATGAATACAATATAGATCAAAAAATAAATAAAAAACGATCAACATTGAGCAAGGTCAAGTTAAAACAAATTGTGTGCTTTGGTTAGATTTTAAAACTAGTAATAACAGCCTTTGTTAGAAATATAGTTGTGTAGAATTTAAAGTAGTGGCAGATCTACAGGGTGAACATAACTAATGTGCCAACCCATTAGAAGGCACTTGGAGATGGGGACATGTAAGATGTCACAGATTAGCATTTCCACTGCACTTGATACTGCACTGTGGAGTTTTCTTTTATTAGCCTGATCTGTAGAAGTTCCTAGAATTTCAATGGCTTTCTCCCAATCAGACACCTGCCTGCTTTGCGGCGCCGTCTGTGGCCTAGTTGCACTCATTTATCACTGAGGCACACTTATGTTGTGTGACGGCAATGTGGACATTTGTAGCTGTGCTCGGAAGAAGCTGGAAATTGACCAGCTCCGAATGTAGCTGTGAAGTTCTATGAGGGCTCAATAATGAATTTGTCTGCACAGCTTCGGCTGATTTGTAAACTTCAATGAACAGATCTTATCCAAAGACAGATGCAGGAGCTGTCAAAAGTCGGCTCGCTGGTAAATCTGTTGTTGGGAAATCCAAGACAATGTAAGAGGTTTGAAAAATAAAACATCTATATTTATTTCTGGACAAAATGCTCTGGGCAAAATAGCTGTGAAAACATTTCTTCAAACTCTGTCTTCAATTAATTGAATTAATTGTCTTTAAAGATATATGGTATTTGCCATGGAAAAAGTAGTAGTAATAGTAGTAATAGTAGTAGTAGAAAAATAGAGTGATGGTGAATTGCTGTTATATGTCCATACTATAATAGTTGGCTTGCTGTGTTAGAGACAGAATCCTTGGAGCTGCTGTGGTACCGAGGAAGGGAGCGGAACGAGGTGCATACAGATAGAGTTGCAACTTGCAGTTGAGAAATACAGACAGAGATAGGGAGAAGACAGAAAATACATAGTGACAAAATGAGAGGGAGAGGAACAGTACAAGAGGAAATTATAGGGAAAACTAGAGAGAGCCAGAGAGAGTGCACGAAATAGTGACAGAGGAAGTGTTAAGAAAGAGAGCAAAATAGCACAAGACAGAGGGAGAGAGGGATGGAGAGGGATAGATGGAGATGGCTGAAGAGAGCGAGATGAGCCAAGGTCTCATTAGCAAAATAACCTCATTTGGGTTTTCTCAGCCTCAGCCTCTCCACCTTAACAGCTGTTGTCACGGCTGCTGCTTTCACACACTGCTGCTGAGTTGCCCTGGGTGTGCATGTTGGTGCCTTGTCTCTCGTGGGCTAAACTGGGATGCATCATCAGCCTGTCTGAACATTTATCCTTGCCTCCTCTTTTTTATTTGCCTAGATCCATACAGAAAAATCTAAACAAACATCCATCCAGCTCGATATTGGCCCCTTTGTGGATCGATACGCACTAGAATTGATTGATGGTTCCACTGCACGTGGATCCAGTTAAGATCTTGTTTGCAAATATATGTTGTCCTAATTGGAAATGATGTCTTTCCCGGGCTTTGCTATAATATCACAAAAGGTTTTGCCTTTTGTTTACCATATTTTGTCAAATATGGTACAGTCCCCACTACTGGGGCTTTGGATCTAAATCCACAATGAAGACGATGTTTCCTAGCAATAGGCTGAAAAGTTGTGGCTGTACCAGAGGGCACAAATTAATAGAGACCAGTGGGCTGTATGTCAAATAAGACTTGGTTTTCCCACAGCGGCCCCGGTGAGGCTGAGCTATTGTGTTATTACCTCTGCCAAGGAGGACATGTTTCCGCCCAGGGTCGACAGTTTGTTTTTCTGACAGATTGTCGAGAAGAAGAAAATGCACCCTTAAAAAAAGTTGTGGATAATGGTATAGAGTAGTGCTGTATTGGATCATGTTTTATGATTCCTCAAGAGAGAAAGGTATGTTTTATTAAAACACAGAACGGTGTTATATATATTCTGTGTTTGTCAGTGTGACAATAAATAGGTGAAAAGGGCAAAGTTTGATCACCAGATTGCTAGTATAGATAATCTGATATAAAAAGTTCACGACAGAATTAAATTCATATGAATTCAAATAAAAACTCAAATTTCCCATTCGGGATTAATAAAGTACCATCTTATCTAATCAACAGACTTGGGTTGGGGTCCATGGCTAGAGTCTGGGATGAACCATAGTGGGTGAGCTGGGTGTAGAGGGTTGTTTTAACATTCTTACAGCATGGAACACCACCCCCCATGCAACACCATGAAAAATAGCAAAAAGCAGAGCTAGCCGTTGACCGATGATGATAAATGATAGCAGACAGCGATGGAGTTGGAGAGGCTGCTTGTGAAATGTTGATTTTGGTTCTGCCTGTGACTTTGTATTTTACCGCACTCACTCTTTCTCGCTAATTGCAAAGGACATTGAGTAGGCCTAGCGCAAACAAATGCTTAGTTTCGAGAAGAGTGGGCGTTGCAAGTTGCATAATCATAGATGAGCTTTTGAAGCACCACTTTAGAAGGAGCTTAAAATTCTGAAATTGTTATGCTAATAAAAAATGTATGTTTAAAAATGTGTGGTTGTGGTTGGAATTGGTTAATAACGGCAAGGGTTGGCAGGCACAGGACAAAATTAAACATCCCAAATATGTAGAAGAACTCTGTAGGCAGCCAGTAAGCAAAATGAAGCACTATAAAATACGCAACGACCACACAAACAGCTGTTGTGTTGTTCTGTTTTCCACCCCTAGTGCTCTAGCCACATTTGCTTCAGTTTCACTTTGGCTTCATTCTCCAAGTCTCACAGTGTTTATTATCAGACCAAAACACACAGCCATCGATATGGAGAAGCACAGGACTGGAGGCCTGAGGAGTTTCTGCAACCAAACAGAGTATTCTTAATTAGAAAATGCTGTGGTCATTCCCTGGGCCTGATGTGTGCAAAGCACATTGTACAAAACAAAAGATTTACAACAATACAAATGAAGACCCTTATTCTAAATATATATATACTTTTTACATTTATCCACACAATAGCTAAACTATGATGTGGGTTTAACTTAGCTCTATTTGGTTACGTTTCGAGTTCACCAACAACATTGTGTGAAAAATATATAATTTGTTCACGTTCTATGTTAAATGCATTGCCAAACGAAGCAAGGCTGTGTGCATGTGGGTAATGGGTTATGTGTACCAGGGAATTGCGCTGTTTTGGACAGCTGGGTTGGTAATGAGAGCATTCCACATGTTGCTTTATTTTCCTTTCCAGTTGCTAGGTATCTCATCTGGTTGCATTCATGGAAGCTGACGTTTATAGCATGCCACATCTGAACGCGTCTTTATGGTCCGCCTGACTGTAAAATCTAATGTTTTCTCAACAATCCAGCGATGTGTGTGTGTGTGTTCACGTGGCGGTTTTAAGAGCAGTTCTGACCACTCGCAGCCTCTATTCAATATAGTTCTACACATTTTGAAGTCGGGACATAACTGGTACACTGGTAAATAAGACTATTCTGGGGTAGTAAGAGGTATTTATTTTAAAACTGTAAACTGCCGTAGTTTGTTCAGTTGTTGTTGTTGTGTTTTTGTTCTTCTATAATACAACTGAATACCTGCCATTCCAACACTGTTGTCCGAGTCCAATGGAAATATGTAATTAATGTGATTAAACACCTTGATAGGTAATTCTTAAGATGCTTTGAACCAAATCTAGATGATTTGAATGTGTGTGATTCATATCAGTACCAACAGAGCGTTCACATTAAGCTGCTGAATTACTTTAAGTTACTCCCCGGCCAACAATATACATTAGGAAACCTCATTCATTAAATTATCTAGCTAAGGACTTGGCAAGCAGGATCATAATAATTATGTGCCTAATGTTGATTTAACAATCTGTAAGACATGAGAGATATCACTTTTAATTGTGCTGGCATTAAATATAAACTGCATATTTATTCTGGAGTGGGCCCATTGATGATTAACATTTGAGTAGAAATTAAGTACATATCAAATAAATGCCTAACCTTGTCTCCTAATAGATACTAAGATGAATATTTCAGCCAGAAATGCTCTGTAGCATTCATTCTGGGTTTGTTATTTTTGAAGCTTAACACAATTGTAACAGTATGTTAATGAAGGCTGGCAATCTCAGCTTGATCCCTAGAAAACAATCCTGCAACTTCACAAGCATATTAGTTCCCTTGCTATAGTTCCCTATCTGGTCCTCTTTTGATCCTCATAGAAATCAATACATAATCAATACATATCATGTACACATACATATTTGTTTGCCTTATGGAACAAATCAAGTTGCAGTGGAAAATGGAAATGGCAACAATTAAACATTGCTCATGGTGGCAAATGTTTACTTAAGTAGCCTATGCTTTGCAATTAAAAAACAAACTACTCTGTGGCTTGTTAATCAGACAAGCGAGCGCTGACTAACAATTTCGGGTGATGAAAGAAGGAATGTGGCATCTTTGCCAAGATAGTCATTTGCATCATTAGACAGGTAAATCACTCAAGTCATGTAAACGTCTTAGGCCATCAAACATAGCCTCTTGTACCATTACGGTACAACAGCTGGGATTTATCCGCTACTATTCTCAATCCCCCTCTAAATCCAGCTTTAAACTATGCTTACCTTTACAGTGAATTATGATTTATTAAATGTATTCCTGCTAGTCTTTTCATCAGCTTCTGTGGCGTAAACGAAAATGTGCTCCCACGATGCTGAGGATATGAACCTTGACTGCTACAGGTTTTATGTTTCTTTGAGATTGAATTGCCAAGGATTAGATGTCGTTATGAAGCAGGACAGTTAAGGCGGACCAGACCTGCCTGTTCCTTTGTGTCATTGTAAACCTTTCTTTACTGGGGGGATGTTCAATCTAAGTCATGCACAACAAAATTGACCATGTCAAGACGTACTGGAATGTATCTGCACCATTGTTTTCTCACCCTCCTTCAGAAGCATGTTTTATTTGGTCTCTGGTTTTAAAACCAATTGTAGACAATGAAAACTGCACCTTAAATGGCCTAACTACTCAATCAAATCGAATAAAAACACATTTACAAGGAAAAGACCATGACCAAAGCGAAGCCTTGAAGGCAGGGCTTCAGGCATTCACCTCAGGCAGTTTCTGCTTTCTGTTGTTTGGTATTCAAACGTGACATCAGACTAGAACCTCCTTACACCAAAGAACGTTAGCCATGCAAACTTGTCCTTGTAATGAGTCAAATCTGTCAGAAAGAGTAAGTATATTGAGGAATAATATATCATGTTTATCATTCTGGTGGCCCGGTGATATCATCCTCACAACATTTAATATTTATTGTAAGTCCAGGTTTGGTTGACTTCAGTTCAGGCCACCTCAAGGAAGATGGGATTTAAAGGGTTTAGACGGTGGGAGCTGGTGGGATTTGACAAGGTTGAGAAGGCATTGATTTAATGATGCTCAACTTGAAAACAGGACACAGAGCTAAACGGTGTGAAATTGTGTCCTCTAATTGCACCAATGAGGAAAAAGGAGAGTATTTCTTTCACCGTCATTCACTGAAAAAAGATTGCTCCAGGGCTGTCTTATTGAATTTTATCTTACGAATGTAGAACTTACTTGTGACCTAAATCCATCAAGGTTTTCTGGGAAAGTGGTGTAGTACCAGTGTTTCATTCACAACTGTCACTGGATCTGGGTCCCAGTGTGTCCCAGTGTCAAGCAACAATCTGAACTGTATAATACATTTGGTAGAACGGTTTACCTAACATAGTATTGTTCATATTAGCAATTATTGTGTTTTGTTTATTATTGTGACTATTGTTATTATTATTATTATTATTATTATTAATAATAATAATAATTATTATTATTAATAATAATAATAATAATAATTATTATTATTATTATTATATTCTTATCATCATTATTATTATTAGTAGTAGTATTATCATTATCATTCTTATTATTATAAAAAGAGATTTACTTGCTTTACTTTAGCCTTGTCTAGACGGTGTCAAACTCAATTCACTCATGTTATTACACTCATGCCAGAGGTTATGTTGTATGAATATAAGATCTTCACACGCGACAACATTGGACCTATTGAAAACCTTTACATTGTCTGTTAACAACGAGAGGCTATTCAAGACAGTCTATAAGAGTGCCACATTTTAATATATCTTGTTAGAATAGCCATGTATTTTCTACTCATTTGCGCTCAGCCGCGCTATATCATCAGGCATGCATCAAATACAGAATTATTACATGTGTAATGCTTGAAAAACCAATATCAATGGCACCAAATCACCAAGGTACCTGTCGATACATTGGGATTCAACTTTAAGATTATCCGATATACGGGAAATTAAATATATAGCAATATTTCACTCATAATAAAGGAGTGCACAAGAAAGTAATGCATTTTACCTGGAGTATGTCCGTGTCTTCCCTGTTCCCTTTATTATCGGCTTGGCTGAGATCAAACCTGTTCCACAGTCGTCGGCAAGGAACCCACGAGAGCAACAAATTACCTCTGCTGAAGAGCGGGAAACTGACGCTCGAGACAGCCAGGAGGATGCTTGCTGCGGGTCATATGTCTCTCGAGCTCAACTTTACAAGCTACAAGTGAAACGCATTCAGTCCTTCTGTCTGCCCCGTTGTCCACGTAGCAAGGGACCGCGACGTGCATCTACTGAGGTTCCTGCCGTCTACATTGGCACTTTTTCGTAAAGGGTGACAAAAAAACAGTAGCGCTTCTACGTCACTTGCAAGTAGCCGCTGGTCCTCGGGAATTGATAGCGCCTTCTCACCACGAGATGGCGCTGATGCAACTTTGAAACTGAAGCCAAACATCAATGGAGGCATATTCACATTGTTGCACTGTTTGGTGGTACGGTTTATTTTTATTTTTATGAGGTTTATTTCTGTTTTAAATCCGTAAATTCGTTCATTGTCACGTCTAACTAAATCAAAATGTCGACAGATGACATCTGATGACGTATCACTTTGGCTGATCTATAATAAGTTATCTATGTTAACAATAAACTGAAAGTCATAGCGTGTCTCCGTCCTGTGAAATCATTAATATAGCACTAGTGCTGGGTGTGAACACAAAGCCGCAGCCACATCCGCACACATGGAAGACTTTGTGCCACTGCTGAGCTTCCTCCGAGGTTGAAACGACATTCTTCAATGTCATTACATTTCCACCCCCATTAACTATTGATTCACCCCTCTTCAACATTTTACCCTCGATGGTAGGAATGGTCCGTCTATAGCTCAATCCCGGCTGCTTCTGGTTTTAGGTTATAAAAGCCATTGAAATTGTCGGACATGGGTAAAATAGAGTGAGCAGCAAGTGAAGATAGTGACAGCTCATCAGTAGGCTACATGGCCATTTGCGGCCATGTATATTGAATACACCCTGCAAGTGTATTCAATATATCACAGGAATAATAGTATTTTTGCTGTGATATATTGAATACACCTGCAGGCTGTCCGGGGACTTGGACTCTAGGTGGATTTGTAAAGTAGACCAGGCTAAAAGTAGGTCTTCTTTCCGTTGCTGCCAGGCACACCTGTAGAAGTTACACATCTCTACACAACTGAACATCAGGGTCGTTGTTACAAATACAGAAGTCCCCATTTTGTTTATTTTAATTGCTGGCATGGTTTAGTCTCTGTTGTTTTCTAAATTTGGAAAACACAGAATAGTACAACAGCAGGTCTATTGAATGAATGAAAATAGTCTAGTTAATGTGGTGATGTTTTATATTTATGTATTGACAACGATTTTGCAGATAGCAGAAGTGGGAAGTAGTTGCAGGCAAAGAGAACCATCCAAATCAAACCAAAGACAAACATCAGCCCTAGAAACGTTGGTCAGGAGTATAAAATATAGTTCCTAGAGCAAGGTTGATTTGACGAATAGGCTAGATCACAAATGTGTCAGCTCATGAGATATTGACAATAAGATGAATGAACAGTTTAAAACAAAAACAATGTTAGGTTACGGTCGCATGGATGAAAACATGACATAAACCTCAGCATTAAGCAAAAAAGAATATGCAACTTCAATTGAAATTTATGTAACAAATGTGACTCATTGTACACGCATGATAATGCTTCTAATCCAACTCATGAAAAAACATTTATTTATTTTTTATTAAAAAGTCTTTATTTTATTATCTTTCAAAAATTACAGTATGAGATTACCAACAGACAAAAATTAAAACACCAGCAGCAAACAGATGTTTATTTTTAATTATTTTTATAAGAAAGTAAGTAAGTATACTTACTTATTAACTTACTTGCTAACTGACTCACCTACTTACTTACTTAATAACTTACTTACTTGCTTACTTACTTACAATTTATCAGAAAAAAACCAATGACATGATTTAGTGAGGCTAGACAACAGGGTTACCATGACGAGTCTAATCCACTACAATCCAATGATGTGGCTTTAGGACAATCCCATCAGAACTTAATACAGAACACCCAAGCCTGTTACCATTGACGAGAGCCTAGTGAAGGAAAGGAGGGAATGTAACAAGAATACACACGCGTGGAAGATTAAACATACAATTGGATCCCATATCAAGACATCAAATTATCACATGACTAAGAAAAAAAACCACAACTCAAAATTGTACCATCATGGTAGAAAAGGACCATAACAGAATATTAATCTATAAAACTGTTTTAAAGTAAATGTTTCACAGCTTCCTTTAGACACGAAGCTAGAATCCACTCCAAATGGGGCTTCAGTCCCTTACGATGTGACATATAACCCATGTCCTTCTTACCAATGGTAATTTCACATTTCCAGTTAGCCTAACCTTTATATTTTTGGTCATGGGACAAGACAAGAGTATCCGACAGTAATCCCATGCAGAAACAGGGAGAAGAGACCACACTGACAGCCGGGACACCACCTGAATACCAAACTGATTATCTAACGCAGAGCAAATAACTATTGAGGCTCTGTCTACAGTCCTGAGATTATCACATGCTGCTTATAGCATATACGGTATCGTAGAGCTACAACACCCCAGTTATTACAATTAGCAGTAGGTAGCCTCCTGATGTAGCATCAGCTACAGTATGTAAATCAACCTGAGATCCTTACAGTTGCTAAGATTCACAAGGAATAAAAAACACTGTCAGCAGTAGGTTAGTAGGGCAGTGTGAGCTGGTAGCCTATATATGGAATATAAATATTCATAGCAAATGTCCACTTATTCATGTCGTCGACAATTGCTGACAAGAGGGTACTGCCCTGCGCCCCCAGCCCCCCCCCCCCAAACAATCCATGGCTAACAATTAATAGGGTGCAAACTTCTGCCTTTCGGACTTTGGCATCTTAGCCGTGTAGTGGGAGAGACTTTGCGCTAGGCTGGAGGCGGCGGCCGGATGCATGGTGAGGACGGGGAGGGTTTTCATGCCAAGCAGGCTGGACACTGGGACGGCGTAGTGCTGGCTCTGCATGGTGGCTAGGGCGGAGGGGGAGTGGACGTTAATGGCGGCCGAGGGCGGCGCGGCGAGCATGGCCATAGAGTTAGGCGTGGAGACGGCCACCTGGGCGGACTGGGGGAAGCTCATGTTGAGGTCGATGGGGGCCATGGATGACGCGGCCTGCATGGTGTACTTAGCCATCTCTAAGCTGCGGGCCACCAGACAGCAGGCGAAGCGTGGGAGGTGGGAGGTGTCGCGGGTGGAGGGTGGGTGAGGGGTGGAGCAGGGTTCAGTGAGAGGATTGGAAAGGGCGGTGGTAGAAAAGAGGGGCGATGGAGGTGGGAGACAGTGGAGAAAAAAAGGGTGTGAGACAAAAAAGGGGAGAAGTAGGGGAGAAAACAAGTGAATTAATGGAGGAATGTTATGTGTTAAAAAAAAAAAAAGATGTGAAAATATGGATTGCCATGCTATCAAGAGAAAGGAGCAGTGACTAGAAGCTAACTCAAGCTAGCCTGACCGAGAACAATGCTATCTTAATACACGAGCAGGACGGCATTTGGCCACCTTCGGCTTGAGTGTAGTTTGTGATGCGAGGACAGGCAGAGCATGGGGGGTCTTACCTGGCGTTGATAAGATACTGAGCCACACTGATGCTGGCCGGGGAGCCTGTGATCGTGACTTGCCGCATGGGTGAGCCATCAGCTGTGCTGGCTATCTTAATGTGGGCTCCGGAGACCTGGCGAATCTCATTGATCTTGCTGCCTTGTCTTCCAATTATGCAGCCAATAAACTGGACAGAGCGAGAGAATAAAAATAAGCCACGTTCGACACACTATTTACAAATCAGACAATTAAACAGTTGCCCCAGTGCCTGGATTAGAACGATGAATCAAACCGTAATGAGGGCACATATTGCTGTAAAACATTAATATGACATTTAAAAAACATGAAATGCAAACATTGACATTTGCAATCAGACACCATAACAAATGGGAGCCTGTATGGGTGTTAATGAATGACAGCATTTATGTAATCATGTTCATTACAGATTAAATAATCAGTAGAAATATATTTCTACTGTCACTGTGATATTTAACATCAGCTTGTATTCATGCATGAATGCTGTCTTGTTAATTGCATGCATACACTGCATACAATATTGCAAATGTTATAGTAGTATTATTGTTGTGAATTATTGACACTGTTATAAAATGTTAAATTATCATAAACACCTAAAGAGACATTCTTAGGTGCAGCTTTGAGCTGTAATGGCAATCTGTATATTTTCCCTTTTAATGCACCATTAAGCGTTATTTGTTTCTGAAAGGAATCGGCCGCGCTTAATAGCACACTATGTCTGTGTTGGACTGTTTTTGTTTATAAATCCACGGACGGCGTGACTTGCTTCATTACCCGGGAGTGCACGTCGAAGCGCCACAGGATGAGATTGTACCATTAAGGGGTGTCATGGGGGTGTACGTTTAAATGGAACTCAGAAACGGATGGACACTCACATCGTTCGGTATGGCCAGCTCCTGTGAACTTGTTGGGGCAGATGCATCGAATCCTGAAAAGCAAGACAGTGAAAAGTAACACCTGTGTTGGGCTAATGGATTTCATTGTTCGCTCTAACTGGGCTTATCTTTCTGTGACTCTCAATCCCTGATGCACTTGGAATGGTTACCAAAGAACATGCATTTGATAAGTAGCAAAAGTATCATAGCAGAGACACATGAACACACACAACAATACTCAATACACAAAGGCCAATTGGGCACTTTTTTTTACTTTGATAACAAAACACAGCTCTTGTGTATAATCTACTGCACGTCAACCCCAAATAGCTTATCTAAATTAAATCTCAGGATTAAGACTAGCTCTCTTGTGTTGCTTAAATAATGCAGAGCGCTGTCTTGTAGTTAGTAGTAAAAGGACGTTGAATTAGTTGTTGGATGTAGCGATGGGATGTTTGAGGCTGGGAATGGGGGGGCCATGACGATGTTAGAATTAAGGGAAACATGTTGAGGAGGGAAAGGGAGGGGAAGGGGACGTATCAGGATTTATGAAGGGAATCGGGCAAACGGCATTGTCATTTGGGTAAGTGAGAAAATGTATGATATTTACAGGCTGAAAATATTCCTTACATTTATATCACATTTCTATTTCAAACAGTTTTTTTTTTCTGGGGAGGTTTTACAATTTGCCATGCTCTCATTATTTATATATGAAATAACTGCCGAGGACAATACAATATTCTATGAAAAGATTCACGCTCTCGAAGCTTTGGTCTCTACAAGCTACTTTGTATGCTTTCAGATTTAATAGCAGCATCAATGTAAGGGTATCTGATATGCTATTTAATATTTATATTAATACAGCTCCAAGGGGTTGTAAGAGAATTATCTAGAGGTTACCTATGTTTATAAAAAGAAACATAATTTGCATAATCGTTTAAACCTGCAGGATGCAGAATTGTTTTTGTGACAATGTAAACAGACTTGGATGTCCTTGGACAGAAGGGGTTCGGTGATGGTGTGATTTTAAAAGGAAGCATATGTTTGGAGAGAAAGAGAGT
>OMKX01078401.1:0-13963 GCA_900302425.1 Brosme brosme
CGCTGCTCTCCAGCACACACACACACACACACACACATACTCAGACACACACACACACACACACACACACACACACACACACACACACACACACACACACACACACACACACAACTCCGTTATATCGCTACAGACGAGCTGCCACTGTCCTGGTTGTTTTAGGCGTGTGGTGGTAGCCCTAGGGGTTCCTAATGACATGCTGTGGAGGAGGCAGTGGACCTCTGTCTGGAATGCCACGCGAGTGGCTGGTTGTGGTTGTGGCATGCTGAACGTCCCCAGCACACATTGAAGACAGGGAGAAAATAACTCCTTTATTTTTGGTTGCATTTTTTCTTAACAAGACTGAAAGCTAAACTTAGTTGCTGCTATAAGCACACAGGAAGATTAGAATAATCAAAGCCAGGTTAGAGATGTGGGGTCTGCAACAAGACCCAAGTACAATTCAGCTTTCCTACACTCCTTGAACACTGACAGCCTTCAAGGGCCCAGGAGCTGGTTTGTGCAGAACAAAATATTCTATCAACAAAAAATGTCAGCAGAAATAGTTCACATTGCGGGCTTTGTCACCTAATACAGCATTCACAATTTAGACTTACAGAAACACATATTGTGGTCAGTCATGCTGCCGTTTCAATATGTTGTGAAGCCCTAGTTATGGCCTACATGGTGTGGTTGGTTGTGCCCTGAACCACAGTTAAATTCACTCGGCTTAAGTGCGATACTGCCAATATAAACAAGCGCACACTATAAATAAGACTTCTCTAGAGTGGGAGAGTAGGTAGCCAGGCAGTATCCTGTGTTTATTAATTCTATCCCACATGTTGGGACACACCACGGCTGCAGAGCTCCATGGAACCAACACACTGCTGTAGTGTTTGTAGAATCAAGGGATCTGTCTAGGGGGCGGGAAAAGCCCAGCTCCGTTCCACATTGCCGGGGGAAGTCTGCGCTACACGTCCTGTCATGTCCCACTGAATACACAGCGGCCTGTGCTGACTAGCCCAGGTTTAGTGGTGTCGCTCCATTCTGGTACTGAAGCTCTGCTCTGCCCGTAGATCTAAATGGCTCCCTTGTGCGTCTGTGTAGGATATTTTGTATGTTTGTACGTGTTTGTACTCGGTTGCACGTGTTGGTTCTAACCTCCTTGCATTTCCTGCAGTTCCTGTAACTGCAGTCATTGACGTTTGAGGGACTTCTATCACACATCCCTCTTATACAAAATCACATATACAAAACCCAAAGAATAAAATACAACCACCTGAAATTACAAGATCATCAAAAGGGCAATTATTAAATCCACCCTGAATGAAAAAGAACAGTAGACTGTAGCTTCACCAACAACACACACCAACGAGGTGGGTAAATTGATAACAAACAGTAACAGTTGTTTGCCTGTAATTCGCAGCTTAGCTCCAGAGCCAAATTGTAAGTTTTCTATTTTTAAATGGTTACTGAGTCTGCGAATGATTTGCGTATTGGAAGTAACTGGAAAGTACATGGATGCTGAAACAGACAACATAAGACATGCAGCAATGAAGAGTTAAATGAAGTTACACTCATCAGATGTGAGCTAGTCATGTATGCCAATACACATGTCTCATCATGCTTCATGCCGTCCCATTTATATTATCTGTTAAGATAACAATAGGCCCATAAATAGGCATAATTCCCTTTTCATTCCCCTCATGTAAGAGATATGCAAAGCTGCCTGTTTCCCAATGACCGGAGGAGGAACCTCGTGTGTCGTGCAGAGGAGGACAACCGAAGAGTTGGTTAAGCTTCAGGAAGTAGTGATGATGCTTCATCATCACTTTGTGATGTTATATTCCACTCTGCTCTGCAACACAGAGAATCCTCTCTAAATGCATGATGTCTAAATCGGGAAGTCCCATGTGTCGCCATTGTAAAACGATACTTATTAAATCGACCCATGGTAATTCATTGCATCATGTGTGAGTGGTGCTGGGGGGACGAAACATGGGAAAATTGCCCCAAATAGACGCGTTAATGAGATCTGACAACAGAATACAATATGTCACTCATAGTGTCAGAAGAAGTTCGCATCCCCTGCCTCGACGCCCCCCACCTCCTCGAACCATCTGCTTTGATGGCTGCCAAAGGTGTGTTGCTCTCGGAGGAGTCAGGGTTTACGTTCTAGCAAAAGCACTACAAAGTAATGTCTTAATATAGTATTCTCACCTGGTTTGGCCGGTTTGGGCGGCGGCTTCGACATGGTAGAGATGACAAATTCCCCGATATACGTGAGTCTATCGAAAATAGTCGATCACGATCACGAAGACACTTTCTCACTTAATGAGGAAGTTGACAAATCTCGCGTTGACGGAAAGGTGTCATGTACGCATGCGCCGACTAGTGTGTTCTGGTCCACTTTCACAGTGTTTTTTTCTCTACATCCATTTGTTCTTGTCAGTTCTTATAATACATCCATGATTTACGAATTTGGGTGATTTACTCGAAAACAAAAGAGGAAAATCATAACAATTATACGTTGGGATAATTAAGGCATGTACAACGTTATATATGTGTATGTCAGTTGTGTGTAGGCTACTCCAGTATCCAGGCGATTATATGCAAATTATTCATCCCTCCCCAACTATGACCTCAGTGGCAGCGCAGCCAATCACCGAGCGACCTCAGATCACATGCCACCATGTGTGTTCGTCCCCCTTGATGGAACGTCAACCTTGTTCCCCTTGCCGTAAACATTAACTGAAGTCTTGTCGGCGTTATGTCATAAATGCTGGGTGGTCACTGAGATAGACTGCACTGCAACATATATCCTATTTTGTATTCAGCTGCTTTCAACTGAAATGAATACACCAACTTTAGTTGTTGGAATAGGCGGGTAAGCTTTATCAACCCTTTTCATCTAGGTGTGCTGTCCATCCATCCATGCAAGACATGGGCATAGTCGTTGGCTGTAATTGTGCATCAGGGTCTTCATGTATGTATCTAATGGTAATAAGACGTTTTTGATGTGTTTCATTTAGGATGACTAATGGTGGGAAGTCTACTTTGGCCACCAACCTGCAGCAGAAGCTACCACACAGTTGCCTCATTGCACAGGACACATTTTTTAAGGTAGGCCCTCAACATCCTCTGCCACCTGACGAAATGCAAAAAGCGTCTCACACACACACACACACACACACACACACACACACACACACACACACACACACACACACATTTTCTAGATGTTTTGTTTTTTAGTAATGGTGGACTCTCTTCTTTAGGATGACTCCGTGATACCCGTCGACAGTAATGGATTCAAACAATATGACCGTAAGGGACTTGCATTCCTCATTTTGCATCAGTTTGAAGGTTTTGTATGAATGAATTCGCATAGTTAATCAAATCACTGTGTGAACACAATGTTCATTATGAAATAACAATATTATGAAATTATTATTATTGACCAGCTACATTGTTATATTTGATTGAATTGGTCTAATGGTGCACCCCTCTCAGTCAAAATCTTACAGGTTATTTTCATAACCATGGGGATAACACGCCCCTTCCTAGAACGCTCAGCCCAAAACATATGGTTTAAAATCTCATATTGTTCGAATTCGAGATGAAACTGGGGCCTCACTTACTCTTTAGGTAATTCGTAATAGGTTCTACGTGTAAGAATCAGAAATTCCTTCACATTAATTGCCCCTTTGGCCAGTAAGTGAACTGCAGCCTGCTCGAGATTGTGCATTGATACAATAAGCATCGTAAACTAATAATAGTTATAATCGTAAAAAGAAGAGACATTTTTGCCATTCTCTGCACTTAGATTCCAGCAAAACAGGCCCGGCTTAAATTGAATAGAAATCGGCCCAGAAGCGGTTCTACGTAACAGAGAGAATCAGGGAAGGTTTCATGTCCCCTGTTTCAGCTTGAATTATAAAACTCTGGGATAAAAAAAAATGTGTTTTGGGCTACGATTCTAGGAAGGAGGAGGGCATGTTAACTCAATGGCTATGACATAGACAACTATTTTAGTACCGTCGTTGTATAGGAGTGTAGTAATGAGCAGTGTTGTATATGAATTGCACCACACACCGTGGCCTTATACTGTAAGTGTCTGAGAAGCTTAACCCTCTCTCAGATGCGGCCATCAACCGCTGCCCAGACAGATTTCCACATATCCACACACACCATGGCGAAATATAAAAGTGTCCTTGAAGCCTAACCCTTTTTCCGACGCGGCCATCAACATCAACCGCTGCCGAGACGGATCTCCACACATTTTAGTATCAGTGACTAAATGACATCGATTATTATGTTGACGATCTTATAGGACATAAACGTTTTGGGTTAACTACCCCTTTAAGTAAAATTGCAAACTGTTAATTTATGCCTGTGCAAACACTACACGTAGTCCCTTTAACGCTGCGTCTAATTGTTGAATAGAACGATTTTTAATTGCGATGTCTTTCACATTAATGTACATTTAGAGATTTTCAAACCCTAATGAATAAAGTGTTTCCAGTTCTCGATGCTCTGCACATGGACAAGCTGATGGAGGAGATCTACTCGTGGCGGCGAGACCCACAGTCCTACCGCCACTCAACATGTGTGACAACAGAAGCTTGCCACGTCGAGGTGTTCCTGCTGATCGTAGAGGGCTTCCTAATATTTAACCACAGGTAAACAAACTGAGACGCCATATATGGATATTGTTCTTTGGATATTTGGTCATGTGAAACATTAGAGATCATAAATCCTTTGGTAAATGAATTTGACGAGATACTCTGTCACCCCCTTAATATTGAAATTAGCTTTGTTATGTTGTATGTTACTTCTGTTTCATGTTTTACTCAATGAACCTGGGAGAGGGAGAAGGTAAAAATAATAATAAAGAAGAACTTGTGCATTGGGATATTCAAAACTTTCATTCACAGGCCTTTGAATGAATTAATGAACAAAAGATACTTCCTGGAAATCCCTTATGATGAATGTCAGAAAAGGAGATGGTAAGAAAATCATATTAAAATTGTTTTTCATTTATATTAACAATAACTTTATACATTTCAGCATGTTATATTATACATTTTGTATTGAAATTAAGAAACCAAAATTGGTGTGTAAACCGAAAATTTCTATTCAACATTATTTCTAAATGGTTTGAAACGGTTCAACTCTATATTCACGCTCAAAATTGATCTCATTTGGCTTTTCGCCAGTTCAAGGGTGTACACCCCCCCAGATCCGCCAGGGTATTTTGACGGACATGTGTGGCCGATGTACCTGAAGAATCGTCAGGAGATGCAGGTGCAAGAGATCGGTAATTTAAGTAAGTTAGTTTCGGAAGAAACTGCAATGGTTGTTTTCTCTACTCTTCTCCTGCTCTTCTTCTGCTCTTCTTCTCTACTACCCCACACATTGTTCTCTGGCAGGCCCTAATGTTTGAAGAGGTGGGTCACTTGTTTGTCCAGGGCTCTGATTTGAATGTAGAACCTCGTTAATACAAAATTAACGTAACCTGACAAGAATGTATGCACTGACAGTATTATAAGGATAAGGTGTCCACAACGTATTATTAATAATATTCTGTATTATTTTAACACTGGATTTCTTATATTATTGTGTCTTTAAGAAAACCAACATTTACATCAATTATATATTTTTTATTAAACATATAAATGGTGCTAATAGTGAATGTTATTACAAAATGGTCATGTAATCTCTCTTTACTACCAGTCTTACTGGATGGATTGAAGTCAAAAGCTGAGCTTCTGGGATATGTTTATGATGATATAACTACGGAAATTGAAAACCTCAGGGTAAGTATTGGGAATGTATTTGTTTGTATACTTCATGGCATTTTTGTGGCATTTTTCTTCCTTTATATTTAAAGCCATCCTTTTCAATTGAAAACCAAGTCAATTGTTCCACTTGTATACTTATGGCTTGACATATTGCATCCAGACATTGACCTTTATTTCTGTGTTCTATTCACAGTGAAAGACTGAAATAAATTCAGTGAATTTGTAAGGATGGAAGCAGATGTCATAAAAGTTTGTCAACTCTGCCTGCTGGAAATGTAAAGGACTAAATGTTTGTTTTTTTGAATACTCAAGTTTTCCGTTTTAACTCTTATTTTGGTATTGAGGTTTGTGCCCTTGTTCACCTTTATACTTGGTGCCTGGTTCATGGAGCGTTTGATCATTAATATGTTAGTTATTAAGGCAATAGGAACACCTGGTATGCAAATTACACCATTATGGATATATGTGTATAATTGAACATTACACAGATATGTTTGTGTACTGTTAATGTACAGGTTTTTTATTATTGGCTACTATACTAATAAAATAAATATTGTGGTACTTTGTCTTTTTTGCTATTTGTCTATCAATTAATTAAAATGTGAAAAATCTATAAAAGCAGTAGATTTAATATTAAGATTTCCATGCTTTTAGGTATATATAAGTGTGGGAGTGTGTGGATGATGGCTGGTTTAAGTAGCCTCACCTGGCTGAGTCTGATTGGACTCGAGCTGGGAGAGGCTGCACACCTGTTGCACATTGAGTAATTAGTGTGCAAAGGTTAAACCAGCAATCTCCACACACACTCGTGGATTTTTCCTGGATGGCAACATGTAACACCATACCATGTTGTTCTTCTTTCCTCTTGTAAAGCCATAATTAAAGGTGAGCTATCAATTCTCTGTCTGAGACAATGTAGGCCATGCATTTTATAAAGGCATATTAGTTTACTATGTAACTGTTCCTTTACCGTCAACAGCTATATTCATACATCTTTTAAATTAATGGTAATACTACAATTGGTGACAAATATCTTATTTTCTCCCTGGTTGTGACAATTTATGACAATCAATGAATTGCATTACTGTACGTGCATCCTTTCTTTATTTTCAGATCTGACTTGGAAGCAACTCCCTCAAGGACCCGACTTCAGCCATGACTTATCCTTCCGTAATATTGACTGTGAATGTCATTTTCTCCTTGGCCACCTGTTGGAAATCAAGTGCTATTATTTTGAGCACAACCAATGAGTGTGTCTATAAGTCCCGTTTATGGTTGCAGGAGTTGTATTCAATCAGGAGATGCTGATTGGAACTTCAGCTGCTGGCTGTACAACACAAAGACGGGACTGTGGTTGAACAGAAAGCACAGTCCCCAGAAATACATCACAACAGGTATTGTAAATAGTACAGTGAGCAGGGCCGGCCCAACGCATAAGCAGGCTAAGTGCCTGCTAAGGGCCCCCATTGCCACCAGAGGGCCCCAAAGAAGTCGGCCTCCAGAGGCTTTTACAGTGGGCACTAAGCATGATGGGTTTTTATCTTGTCACAGGTTCCTCTTATTAAAGTATACATCATCACTCATTATTTAATATTGTGTTTTTTTTGTATACTTGTACTGTTTAATGTATTTTATTTGACTGGCTGTTTTGCACATTGCACATTTATTCAACCAAAAAGCTATTAGTGGTTATCGTGTTTACATTAAATGCATTGTCTGCTGGTTAATTGTTACTTTAAGTACACAATGTTCAGTATGCCACTTAGTACTGTATGACTTTGAATAGTCAATTGAAAATGAACACCATCTTGTGACTTTGCTACCTTTTTTAAGATTAAAAACCATAGGTTGAGAACATGCCATGCTGACTTTGGTATGATGTGAGCAACACAGCTGCAACTTATACAATTGATAATGGGTGTGTAAGATTTACAGTAGGTATGCGAATGATCAAGCATTGACAATAGTCAATAGCATTGCCTGCACTGAGGCACCAGGGGGCCCCAAAATCAAATTCTGCTTAGGGGCCCGACGTGATTGTCTGCCAAGAACTGATTGCCGGCTGCATCAGTATCGCCCTGTTTATATTTCTACAGCTTTCTTTCTGGATATGATCTCATAATTGTGGCCGAAGAAGTCCAAAGGGACTGTGTTTGGATGATGGCTGGTTTAAGCAGCCTCACCTGGCAGAGTCTGATTGGACACGGGCTGGGTGAGGCTGCACACCTGTTGCACATTGAGTAATCAGTGTGCACAGGTTAAACCGGCTTTAACATCACCACCCTGCGTCCTTTGGTTGGTGGAGCGCAGGAAAAGTCACCTAGGTGGAGTGTAGCAGGGACATTGCTACACTGGTGTAAGTTTGATACATGGCTGGTGCTCCATGTTGCCATGCAGGAGATCTCCCTGAGTGTGTGTGGTGATGGCTGGTTTAACATGTGCACATTGATTGCTCAATGTGCACCAAGTGTCGGCCAGCCCCAGAGTCCATCAGACTCAGCCAGGTGAGGCTGCCAACCAGCTCATCCGATTCCACCCACAGACGTGTATGCAGTTTATAGCTTAATCAGCCATGACATTAATGTGATATAGGCACTACTATAGTATTGCTTCCAATGTTTGTATGTATCTGGTATTTCTAATATCCTTTTTTTAGGACTATATTTGGAGACTAGACCGTAATTAACATGATTTACCGATGGGTTGTGTAATGAAGGAATTCTCTTTTGCAATCATCCTCATGACTGCATTATTTTACCCTCGGTATCTTACATGAGGGCCTATTCAGTTGTTCCCAGAAATATTCTGAGCCGGAAGGCCCTAAAGTATGAAAATATGGGGAACGTGATTGTTCAGGACTTTTTTTATGTTAAAGTCTGTTCCCATGCATTAATGTAAGGCGTATGAACATTATGCATTATTTTCAATAAATAGCAGTGGTGTTGAAAAAGTGTGCATGTATGGTTTCTCTTTGTTTGTTGCTCTTCGTCAGCCACAACCAAGTCCATAATAGTTGTTTATCAGTGTAGTTTGCTACCAAAAGCATGTTGAACCCATATGGGTTCATACCCATTGTATTCTAGTATTGATAATTATAATGATTGATGTTTATATATACCTTACAGTCGTTTATGTATGTATTTTATGCTTATGTTTGGTATAATTGAGCTACACTTGTGTAACCTCACCCTACCCAGTGTTGAAACACTGGCTGTTATAATTATTTCCTAACCTGTTTATCCACCCTCATAACCAGATAACATAACCACCACCAAGTTTTTTGTGGTTAAAAAAAAATGATAAAACGAAACACGTCGGAACTTCCCAAATATGTCTGCACATCCGTAGATATATTTAAATGAACAATTAAATATCGAAGGTTTCCTATGCAATTCTTTAATAATTATATAGTATCATTTGGTGTCAGAAGATATGTTTTTCCACTTGATAGACATTGTGCTAGGGACGGCTGATGGTTCATAACCACGTTGCAGCAACAATGGTGTGTCGTTCAGAAATGTGTTTACTCATCATGTTGGGCATTCCTAACTTCCTTGTGTCATTCGTGATCGTGTTTAAAACAAGGTGTCGTCCCTTCTTTGTACGCCTTCCCTCAAAGATCTCAGTCGTGTCTATTTGTAGCTTTTGCACGTTTGATTATGTTCAGAAAAGGGTTTGCTGCCTGTGTGTGTCTACTTTTGGTTCGTCACTCCACCGATGCAATGCCCTCACAACGCCACCAAGAAGCTGTCAATAACAGACCCATCATTGGTAAGTAATCACAATAGATCGATATGATGATTTATAAAGTAGAACAAAGAACTTTTAAGATCTAACTCAAGCAACTCACAAGCTATTAAGATAGGTTTGCATGGGATTCTGTTATTAGGGTGCTGTTGGACTGATTGGCCAGTGGTTTGATGTTTTAATGTGTGATCCTACTGATGGTCAACAGGCATTTTGGCTCAAGAAGTTGTGGACGATGTCATGAAACCATTCGGGAAGACCTACATACCAGACTCATATGTGAAATATATTGAGTCCGCAGGGAGCAGAGTGGTGCCGATCCGGTAGGATGGCTGGCAGAGTTTGAAGAGTGTTTTGCTCAACACAATGTTTATTGACTGACGTTTGGAGCTTTAGTAGGCTATTCTTAATTCATTGTCCGCCATTTCTACCCCAACAGCTTGACCCTGACCAGTACTGAGTATGAGAAGATATTCAGATCCATTAATGGGTAACTGACTTTGTGGTGTTATAACTTGTTACAATTCAATCTAAATGGCCATAATAATTATAATACCACTACTACTAATAATGTTATAATTATGATAATTATAATATGATTATTATTGTCATATTGTTGTTATTATTAGTATTATTATTAGTAGTATTATTATAATTAATAATAATAAACCTAAGGTTTAAATGTGTCATGCACATCAAGGTTGCTTCTTATTGGAGGATCACCAGACCTGGAAACATCAGACTTTGCAAGAGTGTCAAGAATTTTCTACAAGCTGGCTGTTAAGGTTAGGTTCAATAGTAATAGACTTACTGTCTCCATTTTCTTTCCCTTTCCTCGTCTCTTCTAATGCACCTTTGTTGTCATTGTACTAACTATTGTACTACATTCTGCAAATGTTAGCTACTTCTGCCATTACGCACTGTGACTGAAAATAAGTGATTCAAGCCTGTACGCTGATGTTTTTGTGAAAGATCAAATGGAGAGTTTAAGATATAACAATTTCCCCCAAAAATTCAAACTGAGAACAAAAAAATAATTATACACTGAATGCAACCCATGTCATTTCCTCTATACATTTCAGGCCAATGATGGTGGCGACTACTTCCCTATCTGGGGCACGTGTTTTGGCATGCAGTTACTGACGGCCCTGGCGGCCGGGGAGAATCTGCTGTCCCCTACACCAGCAAAAAACATAGCGCTTCCCCTTAACCTGACTGCAGGTAAGCATGGTAGGGTCTAGGCTGGCTGCCGTTAAACTCACCTGTCCAAAATAACTGTAGGCTATAACAAATAGTTGTCACTTTCGTTCTATTTTCATTTTACTTCTATCATTTCTTTTTTTTTATTCTATTGCATTTTACCTTCCATTTTATATTGGTATTTTATTTGATAATGTGTGCTGCTGCTGGATTTCCCCACAGTGATGAATAAAGAACTCACAGATAACAATTCGATGTTCTCCTCACCTGTTTATCAGTTCATCAGACAATACATAAAAATGTGAAGTTGGAAATGCCTTGAAAGATCCTTTGCTGTATAATGAGGATATAGGCTATATGCTGCAAGAAAGATGTGTGTGTTCAATTTCACCAGTTGGTGTCAGTAGAAGTCAAGCAAAACCAAGAACCACATTGTAAAGGGAAATACTGGTGACTGACAAATTAGCATTTTCATTTCGGGACTTCCACGGGGAAACTAAAAACTTCCACTGTTTTGAAAAAATAATCCTTGCTGTCTGTAGGCCTGTGCCTCTCTCTAACTTCCATGTGGACCTACCCTGTCTTCCCCACCAGATGTTCATTCCAGTCGAATGTTTAAGGGGTTTCCCAGTGAGGTCATGACTGCTTTGTCCAGAGAGCCATTGACTGGGAATTTTCATAACTTTGGAATCACAATCAAGGTGTGTGTGTGTGTGTGTGTGTGTGTGTGTGTCATACTTTAAAGAATTTGTCAGGTCTTCCTCATAGGACAGTTATTAGTCTCTGCCAAAGTGTGTTACTTTACTGGATTTTTTGTGAGGTTTATTTGTCTCGTACTTTATTTTCACGCGCACAGTTACAGTCTCAAAGGGCTTCAACTTGATGTAACTGATGCAGAATCAGACACATTCATTAGAACTGCTGGATGCAAACTGCAAGAAAACATACTCATTGACCCGGACATTTTGTGTCATGTTGCCAGTGTTGTAAGCTTCCTGGAATGTGGTGAAATCTTCTTTACATTGGAAAGTACATGGTGGTTACTGAAACGCTGATCTTTCATACAGAGCTTTGCAGAAAACGAGAAGCTGCACAAATTCTACACCATCTTGTCTACAAACGTGGCTGAAAATGGAGAGACATTTGTCTCCACGATGGAAGGTATTCAATGTTTTCAATGTGTAACCTCACGTGTGTTTTTAAAGTAGGCAACATGTAAATGTGAAATGGCACGCAGCCTTTTCTTATCTTTGCTTGTTCCACTGTACCAGCTAAGAGTTATCCGTTCTACGGAGTCCAGTGGCATCCAGAAGTGAACCGTTTTCAGTGGGACCCCCACATGCAGTTCCCCCACTCTCCTTACGCTGTCAGAGTCTCCTCCCTGCTGGCCGAGTTCTTTATTGACGAAGGTGAGCTGATGGGGATGTCTGCATGTCCAGTGAAACGTTTGAATCATTTCTCTTGACAAACAGACCAAGACAATTTCGAGATATTGATGTCTGTATTGATTTAATAAATAATCACACAAATTACAATGTAAATGACCTTCTCTGCCATCGCTCACCTGCATATTTCTATTCTATTATGCATATTTTTGTCTATCCTGTTCAGGCAGAAGAAGTTTGCATTCTTATGACACTCCTGATGAAGAGGCCTCTTCACTGATTTATAACTACCCACCTATTAACACTCAGAACTTCACATCATACGAGCAGATTTACTTCTTTTGACAGTATCTGACTGTATTACTGTTTAGCCAGCTTTCACTCTTGTTTCATTGATTTCACTCCCATGTGTATTGTCAATGCTTACAATTTATGAAAAATGTTGCTTTTGTACATACAATTATGTATTTGTCATTTTGAACAATAAAACACAATAACCTCTTACACATTTGGTTGTTGTCTTTAAAATAACTCCTAACGTCTATAATTAAATGTTCAGTCTGGCCTGAAAAAAAGATGAGGCGCCACAAAATGTACGCAGTAGTCCGTCCAGTCCAGCCGTCACAACAGACAAGGGTTTGGGTTAGGACTGGAAGCTGCAGGATCCAAGGGTCCGAAAGTACAGTGGGCGGTACTTCTCTCCGTCACCAACCAATCACTGATTGGTCTCTCTGCATACCAACCAATCAATGATTGGTCTCGCTTAATGTCAATAGCTGTGCGGGGGTGGGAATAGGAAAATCGAGCCAGTGTTCCAGTTTTCATCACAGATGCTAGGTCTGTGTTATGCAGTCTAATAATAATAACAGAGCCAATACAGGGGGCAAGTGAAAACCGTTTTATTTTAAAATAACTAAAGGATTTCATGTAGCCTACAACTCCGACATGAACCTCCGCGTAACGGATGTGACAATGTCGGCTCGTGCTTTTACGCTGACTTTAGACACTCGATTTATATTTTGATAGGTGGTTGCGTTATTGTCTCTACCATTGCAGTTGCAGAAAACGTCATTTTTGGTGTGTTGGTCTTTGGGTCTGTGCTGTGTTAGAGCATCCTGGGATATAACCAGATCTGTCTCCACCCGCGGCGGCTGGTTGGTAAACACCCATTGGATACCGTCGGCTCCCTCCAGTGCATTGATGCACCCGTTTCAGTGGTGTAACGGTGAGCATTTTATTACATGCTTTTAGGCCTATGTATTGTTTGGATACCAAATCAGTGCCAGTAGGCCTACTCTACCAGCAATGCAGGTAGGCTACGTGACATCATTAATGTAATGAAATGTTGTTACCTTATTCAAATATATAGCACAACGTGAAAAGACGCTCCTGGCTGGCAAAATGCTTTTATATGAACGATTGTAAAAATAAAAAAAACGACAACATATTGTCTATGCTGTAGCCTGTCTTACTTTTGTGCTCACCACCTAACCCTTTTTGTGAATAGCCTGCCTGCCTGCCACAACTTGCTGAATGATGTCATCTGCACACAGAACCGCCTGATGCGTTCATCTTAATCTATGAGATGGCCGTGGCTGATTGCATGTTGAACAGCTCGCTTTAGACTAAAAATATTCAATGGAGAAGTTGCAATAATGGCTCTTTCACGGTTTCCTTGAACAGTGCTATCCGAACACATTGTTTCTGTGTCGTGGTATTCGGCAGTGCGTTATTGTCTGGGTAAAAGTGGAGATGATCGATTAGAGATATTTCCTAAGGGTTCTATCAGTGCAGGCCTACTGTGTGTGTGCTGTCCAGAGAGAAACAATGGGTCCCTGTTTGTTGTCT
>OMKX01078403.1:0-12860 GCA_900302425.1 Brosme brosme
TGACCAGGGAGGAGAAGCTAGCCTTCTTCATCAACACATACAACGCCCTGGTCATCCACGGCTACCTGCGCCTGGGGCCCCCCACCAGCATGTGGCAGAGATACCGGGTATGGCGACGGCCGCACTCCACAAACTTGGCCTAGCCTCTTTTTGTTTTTGTACTTTTGTTACCCAATCATCAAAGTCTCTAGCGAGATGTGTTTAAGAAAATGTTAAGCTACTGTTTGAGAAAAAAAGTGACCTCATCCTAACACAAAACCTTATTGTTTTCTGCCGCTTGTTCTACTTCTTTTTGAGTGATTACAGAAAGTGTGAGGGAGACTTAAGAATAATTTAAGCTTTTGAAGATCAAAATAGTCTCTTATTTCGCTGAGTGGAAGTAACAAACGACCATTATCTGCAATGTCTGGTAAGTCATTGCAGATAATGGTCATATCCACCTGTGTATTACGTATCCACCTGTTTTATAGCTGGTTTTCTGTTTCCATCAGTTCTTCAACTATGTGAGCTACCTGATTGGCGGAGAGGTTTTCACCCTGCAGGACATTGAGAACGGCGTCCTGAGGGGGAACAGGAAGGGCGTGGCTCAGCTCCTCAGGCCGTTCTCCAAGACAGATCCACGCCTGCAGGTATCGGCCTCTGACAACCCGTCCACTCTTGCTTTTTGTCATGATTTTAAGTAAAAAAAGAAAGACTTACCAGACATAGTAGCTACATGTCTGGTGATTGGGACTGACTAGCAAGTGTATAGTAATCAGATTTATGGAGTATTTTGTTGTAGCTGTAATGATTGGTCGCAGAAATCCTCAAACCCTGCACGACTTTACAAACATCTATGTACAGTACATACTCATCACACTGCTTATTATATTACCATGATACCACTTGCATAGTTATAAGCCCTACTTATCATTTACTTCGTACAGTAAAATAGTGTCTTGGCTCTCCCTCAAGATTGCGCTGCCAGACGCTGAGCCCCTCATTCATTTTGCCCTCAACTGTGGCGCAACGGGCTGCCCACCCATCAAGACCTACACCCCACAGGTGATCATTCGACCACATGGGATCTGTTTAGCTGTTTTTGCTGTACATTAAATAAATTATTTTGTTTGACATTCGTATCAAGGATGATTTAATATGGCATGCAGAAGAAGAGTACATGCTTAATCTGTCCTGTTAAACTTTTTGATAGTTTTGTAGTCAATTAGCTACTAATGCATACACCTCAAGATTGACCTATCACCTCAGTAAGCTGCAGTTTGCAACCAATGTCGGTATTATATTAAAACCTGCAGAAAGAATCATTGAAGGTTAACTTTTTTTAGCATCATATTGTCATTGTTTACCATTATGTTCTACCCCTTTAATGTGCCTAGAAGTAAGTGAGCTCCTAACGTGACGAAGCATAATCTGATTGAACTCATCATCAGTACTCCACAACTCTGTAGGGCATCGACGGCCAGCTACGCACTGCAGCCGAAGCTTTCCTAGAGAATGACGATGGCTGTGTGGTGGATTCTGAGAAACGAGAAGTGCGACTCAGCCAGATTTTCAAGTGGTACAAGGCAGACTTTGGAGGCACAGATGAGAAGGTAACTTTCAAGTGGCACTAAACAAATGTTTAACAAATGCACTAAACAAACCTATTTAAAGGTTTGGATATATACTTGAAGAGTCAAGTCCAAAGGGTATCGTTTAAACATTTAAGTAAGGAAAGAGAAGTTAACTAAAGATCTTTAATCTCACCTGCCTGCCAAGTTTTAAATGTATTTTAAATAACTGTTTATATTTGTCTATGAAATATTCTATTGCCTAACAGAACATTTATTTTGAACACCTTACTATATAAAGCATCGAATTGTGCACTAATCCATGTAAATGTTCCTACCCACGCTACAAACAACTTCCCAGCTGTTAAACTGGGTGCTGGAGCATATGGGTGACTCACCCAAGAAGAGCAACTTGCAGGGCATCCTTTCTGCTGGGAAGACCAAAGTCAGCTATCTTCCTTACGATTGGAGCACCAACAGCACCCATTGATGTGCATGCATGCAAAGTCATGAACACTTCTCAACCTCTGAATGGCACAAAATCTGTGCATGCAAGCACCCTTTTCTGCTATGCTGTAGTTCCTACGCCAGAAGATTGAGGCCTGTGTATACATTTCTTATCCAGCGTTAAGCACGCTGTTATGCAAATACACCAAAATACTTTCCCCGGGAGAGTGGGTGTTGCCATTAATGTCACTTTTTGATAATGGAGATAAGTAAACGCTTACACAATCGACAACGTGATGGTTTAAAGGTATAAGTAATATAGGGATACATCAATCCTTTTTCAGGATGAACAAGTAATGCTGCACTAAACTTAAAATGCGTAATGCTACATGTCTCCACTGTAATCCTAACCATTCAGTGATGTTAAGTGCTCCCTTCCTTGTTTTCTGTGTAAACTTATCATTTGAAACCAGGTCTTCCACTTTAAGCCAAGGGAAATCACAAATGCTGCTTTTTTTGCAGATATTTGGCATAGATGTTAATATATTTCTGATTTGCACGGTCAACTTTCATCAAAAATATATATTTAAAAAAATGTCAGCACTAATTTAAAACTCCTTGAAAGTTTATTGTGGAATATTGTAGTTTCTTGGAAAAACTCTTAAAGAAGTAGCTTACTCAAATGTAACTGCGCAATCTCAGGTGCGAGGAAAATGTCTGAGCAAAACTTTACAATGAAATGCAACTTCATGCACAGCATTTTTTGTACTTGACAGAATACCTCTCAAGGTCCCCACTTGCACTGTTTATTGCATGTAGCTTTGGTATGCTCTCCCTTAAATTTCCCTTTGCCGATAAAGTATTCTTATCAATCTATCTTGCCACAAGGCTGCACTGTTAGTCATGGGAAAGCATGTGTTGAGAATAAGTATTGCTTGAAAATTGCACCAGGCCTGTTCAATGGTGGCCTGTATCGGTGCTGCCTCTCAATTGCTTTGCCAGAGCCATAATTTGACCCTACATAAGCAACACATGGCAGACCCTACTGTTGTGCTAATGACTAATAATGATTAATATAACCCTTTGATGACATAACACCCTACATCTCAGTTCTTGCATCATCTGTGCTACGCATCATTAGGGAGTTAAGTTGATTTTCATAATCAAATGGCAACCATTTATTTAATTTTGTCTGCCAAATATCTAAAATGCACACCATGTATACTGTAAAGATCTTGTCATTTCAAATAGTTGGTTTTGTAATCGCTTGGTTTTCCAGCTTTAAAAAAGAAAAAATGAAGCAATACTTTACTGAATGAGTAAAACTATTGTGGTCCGTTTCCATGTGGTGTCAAAAATGTTGCTGAAATCCTGCATAAAGGAGACGGCCTAATGTTTTACAGAGTTACTCGTGCAAGTTTATTTATTGAGACAAAAGGTATTTATTTTAAAAAAGTATTTAGAAAAATGGATCAAATAGTAATTACTACCACCATTTGTTGTTGGGACTACACAATGGTATCACATTAATAATATTTAGTTGATTGAACACAGAAAATAGGGGAAATAAATGTTACTAAATTGCAAATGAATCAGAATCAGAATAAATCAGTTAGAAAATGTATTTTAATCTGAAATACTGCTAGCATTTACAGTTTCTATTTTAGTTAATTATTCCCATTGTTTTTATTACAGCATTCTTTCATTGACAGATCTTGAAGGCAATTCAAAACCAAAACAATTTAAACCCATATATATATATATTGCTAAAAGCCTTTTGTGTTCTAGGAGATGCACTGAACATGGAGAACGTGAAAGAGACAATCACAACTTTTCTATTGAACATACTTTGAAAATGTTAGAGAGAAACCCATACTATCAGCTTTGAACCTGATATATTTGGAAGACTAATGTTGGGCAAAAGGAAACTCCCACAAATATATGTACATAAACTGTATTTGGATCACTTAATAATTAAACAAAGCAAAGGCTGAATGTCAGGTAATGCTTGTGGGCTAATACAATTAGCATTAATCTAGTATACAAATAATCACTTCTTAAATAAAAATCACATTGTTGAGGCAAATTGACGATGATTGTTCCAACCTTTATCATATCTATTCAAAGACAACAAAGCATGCCGAAAAACAATCCAAATCAATCAACTTCCCCTATAACAGAAAAGTTGTTCTGTGATTGATCCAAAGCAGATGGGTGAATTTATGCTTTTAAAATGTTTCCTTCACAAGAAATAAAAAATAAGATGGTAATTTAAAAGAGAAAGCGGTGGGGGGGTTTATTTAGCCCAGATGGGAAAAAGGAACAGATTGTGCCTACAATACCAAATCAGTACCAGAGGCTATTGTCCATGTTCTATCAAGTCTAAAAGCACCTTCAAATCTTGGCCACCACAACCTTTTAACTCCTCTTTAAATGCTGTTTTAACCTAGAAGAACAAAATATTTGAAAAAGGTTAATTTGGTTTATAGATACGCTGTCTCGGTTTTGAAACGGTTACAATTCTTTTACTCACTTTCGTCATCTGTATCAAAACCAAAGAGTGCAGAGCACTTATTGAGTGCCAGGTGTTCCTCTAGTTCCTTTGGGGTATTGTAGGAGGAGAGGCATTTGTTGCAGCGTCGCCTTGTGTTGCATGGTGCAGCCTCAGCGAGGGCCTGAGCCGCTGCTTGTTCTTCTTGTCGTTGCACACTTTTCAGCTTGACTTTCCATGAGAGATTTTTGTCACTCGTAACGGTCGCTGGAGCGTCTCTCCTTTTGGGCATGTTGAGCTCGGTCTCTGTGAGGTAGGCGGAGGGCGGCAGCCTGATCAAGGGAGCGCTGTGGAAGTGCGCCCGCGGAGAACTGTCACATTTGGAGGCTTTGTCCTCGGTGATCTGTGGCGCGTCCAGTACCTGGGCCTGTTTGGTCATGCAAGCTTTGACATTCAGCGGCGACTCCTCAAAGGAGAGTGGGTTTTCTAGACCCGGTGGGGTAGCGATGGTGGAAGTGGTTGGCTCTGCTTGTGTTTGGTCTACTCTCGCCTCGGATGCGTGCCCGTTAAAAAGAGTTATGTTGTGGTCTAGGCCCTCGGAACGCTCATTGGTCTTTGGCGAGGTCTCGGACGTGCACACCATTGCTTGCCTGCTGTCCGAGGTGATTTTCATTACTGCTTCAGCAGTTTCCTCATTCTCTCTGAGTGGGTGACTGTCGAACGACTCCAGGTGTTGTGCTTTAGAATTTTCTTTATGCTCCTTTCTACTTTGCAGCCATATTTCCTCAATCTTTACCCGCTGTTTCCAGGGCGCTTCGGAGTTCTGTGGAATTTGCTTAACAGTACTAGCAAGGGCCTCCACCTCCTGCCTTAGCGGCGCTGGGATATAGTGTCTCCACTCATGGTCGTAGAGACCCTGGAGGCTTGGGAAGACTTGTTTACAGTCTGGATTGTAGCACTGGGCTCTGAGCGGTTGGTGGGTCTTAACGTGTTCTTTAAGTTTAGGGGCAGTGACAAAGCGATTATTGCAGTCCTGTTGGTAGCAGAAGTGGCAATTGGGGGCATCATGGAGCTGCATGTGGTCCTTGTACTGCTGGAGGAATTCCATTGGCCTGTTGAAGAAAGCGCACAATTAGCACAGGCTGTTCCTTCAGAATCAAACATTCAAAAGTAATCAAACAATGAAGTAAAGACTTTCATGCTTCACATTAGTGGCTGATTCACGAGTTGTAACTTCCTTCCTTTTTCACGGCAAAACTGTCCCAGTTCGAATGTAATAGAAATGAGCAGCACACAGAAAAATTACACAAAATAAATTACTCTTTCCATATTTCGCCAATATAAAGTGATGTATGCATGTACAAATCCAACACGTAGTTCCTTAAATGGATATATGAAAGTAGTGAGGGTTAATAATAATTAAAGGTTATAATATTAAATTCAAGTTTATTAAAGTTATTAAAGTCTGTCTATATATCTTTACCTTACGCAGATTATGCATTTGCTCTTCGACCATAGAAATGTCTTCTCCAACACATCTTCCTCTTTCTTATGGTACTTGATGGCATGCTTTAGTAGGATGGCGTTCATCTTTAGGAATACTTTATTACAGCTCCCTGAGGGGCACAGATAATAAATGAAGTCACCAGCACCACAATTTTCATCCACCGGATTCCCCTTCTCCATGCCTTCTCCCTTCTCTTCCAAGAAAGATGGATCTTTCACAATGACCAAGTCCTCCTCGATGACCACCTGTTCATCCTTAAACGGTGTCCCCTGCCATAGATGACCAGTGGTGCTCTTATGGTATTTCTGTCCAGGAAGACTCCTTTTAAGAAGACTGCGGAGATTTCGGATTATACTTCCTTCTCTGCCGTGGGTCACATTAATGTCTTTTTTTTTGGTGACGGTCGGCGTGTCCCTAACCATCTCGTCTATATGCTCCAGAACGTGTCTTTTGGCTAATCTAAACTGTTTGAACCGTATACTACAGAACATGCACACAAGTTGCTTTCCCCGCAGGTGGGAGATTGCATGTCTCATCACATTCAGGCCTTTGAAATGCTTCACGCAGAGCGTGCAGCAGTGCCTCAGGTGGCTGTATAATTCAGTGCGATGAACTCGGTCTCTCCAAGATAAATTACCAGCAGCCTACAACAGGAGACAAACAAATACAAAGGGCAGAATGGTTTCAATTATTAATCCAATAGCAAATATAATAGGAAAAGAGACACAATTCTAACTATTCCCAAGAATATGTACATATAGGCCTACATATGTGCATTGTTTCATCTAATATGTTTTTATTTTTATCTCTTGTTGTGAGATGGATAACCAAGTGTGACATTGTATAGCTGACCACCATGTATGAATCATGTTACACTTGGCAGACTTTCTGGATGAAAGTCCTGGTAGGTTGCAGCAGTTTTCCAAATATTAAAAATTTCCCGCTAAGATACATTGAATGAACATACGTTCCTGGGCCCTTTCATTAAAATGGAAACAATTAACTTACCGGAGTACTTAACTCCTCCTCTTCTGTTTGAACCGGGCTGCCCTCAAGTTTTGTGTCACCATTTTGGGACTGAACCTTTGTGGATTCCAGTGGCTGTAGGTCCCCATCACCAGACACTTCTTCTTGGAGACAGTAGTTGTGGAACACTTGTACGAGAACGCTAGTGGACTCCACCACTGCGCTACAAAGTGAAATATCAGCCTCGGTAGCTGACACTCTACAGGCTTCCTCCGTAGGCTTCGAGTCCAGCTCCGTCTTGGGCCCACCATGCTCAATGAGACAAATACTGTCATCGTTAGTCCCACAGTCATTTTCCTCTTTTTCACACACATTCAGTGTGCGACTCGGGTGAAATGTAACCTTTTCCGGTCCAATTTTTTCTCTGATTTCAGAATGTGGTTTAATTAAGAAAGGCTCCTCCAAGTCCCTGTCCAACATGGTCGTTTTCAACTCATCCCTCCTCTCGTTCTGGAGACACACCTCATTATCAGGGAAAGAAAGCTCAAGCTTAGGTAAAGGTTTCCGTCCACGTTTTCTACCATTTATTTTGACCATTGTAAACTCTTTAAGCACTTGTCCCTGATCCAGCCGGGGAAGTCCCTGCAACCATCTTCTCTTTCGACCTTTCCTTTTAAAGATCTGATTTTTAACACATCTTGAAAGGTATTCTCTCTGGCGCTCTGGCTTGACAGACTTATGGTTTTCGAGCGCGGTACGTTTGCGCCTGAGTGAGTATTTGGGAGGACCATCTGCCCGGTTCGATGTAATGTTGGATTTGAACTCTGGGTCATCATCAATGTCTGCCTCATCCTCCGACCAGGACTGCTGTCTCCAACATATCTGCTTCCGCCTGCGTTTTTTCCTGTTTGCTAGTAGAGTATTTTGAGACGGCTCAGGCTGACTGTCCATCAGTCCTCCGGACTCAAGTGTTGGTGGGCCATGAGAAATTGAAGCATGATCAAGGCTCGGGGCTGAGCTGAGAACCCAAAAGTCTGCTGTGGGCTCCTCTTGGTACTGTTCCTCGTCCTCTTCCATCTCGCTGAGAACGGCCGCTTTCATGACCTTGTCACTGATCAGCTCCAGACAATAAGTCCTGAGTGTCAACAGGTTCCAGAACTCGGGATCAAAACAAAGGCGCTCCTTTAGCACCTGGAGGGGAAAATAAAAATCACTGTCAATGTTAAGTAATACTACATTTAAAAGCCCACCACCCACTTTTGCTATCCTTGGAGCTCCTCCCCAAACAAAAAAATCGGCCTCAAATGCAAATAAAAAATAATAATAAAAAAATACACTTAAAGTATGCGATTTCTGTATCCTGCAATAATTCAGCTAATTTCCCAACCCAAATCCCTCACCAACCTGGAGGATGTAAAAGCGAATGTTGGTGGGGACGGGATTGGTGTGTGGGTGCTGCTCCTGCTCAGGTTGTGTGTAGAGCAGGCACACAGTCTTGTAGGCCTCCAGGCTGCGTTCCTGGCAGAAGACCAGCAGCGCGCAGGCTTGACACACTTCCAGGTCATAGGGCAGAAGGAAGGCTATGGTCTTGCACAGCAAGGAGTGGATCTCTGGGTGGGCTTGCAAATCACACATCTGCAAGCCCCTGGCACAAAGCTCCACGCAGAACTGTTCCCCTTCACTGCCCAGCTGCGCACACACACACACACACATAGACACACACACTTCAGTAAAAACTAGTCAACTAACAACTGACGATTTGTCAATGAATGGTTCATTGGAGAGAAATGGTATGCAAATGCACCTCAGCATTGACTACTTTGATGAAGGGGAATATGGCTCTTATGTTGGTAGCAGTTGACGCCAAGTGATGGCACTCTGCCAGGAACCCCTGTCCGGACGGGTGGGCTCGGAGAAATAGCCTGCTCCATAAAAAGACAAGGTCCCTAGAGGAGGGCATGGGAATATATATAACACTCTTTACATACAATGTGAAATCACTTTCGGACAAGTCTAGATTATAAATCCAATTCAGCTAACAAAAGTATGTGAAGAGGTTCCGCAGCAAAAGCCTACTCACCAGATGTAGTACATGTCCCCATTTTGTAGCTGCTGGTTTAGAAAGGCCTTGCACAGGGACAGCAAAAGCTCATCCTTCTCGACACTCTCCGTGTTGCAGATGATCTCCACCGCATCATGGCCATCTATCTCTGACATCTATGTTTGGGAAATGCATACAACCACCATTAGACCGGGTTAGCTATTTTCTATTCAGCGCTAGTGCTGGAAAAGACAGCTGGAAAAGACTTTGCTTTTGCAAAACCCTCAAACTTATGTTTAATATCCAGCTCAACCAATGATACAATTCATTAAACTTTCCTCAATTATTAGGTTGACTGATTTTGTCTCTTTGTAACAAGAAAAGTGACCTAGAAAAGTGACATAGTAGCTTCACACAAAAGGAAAATAAATCCATTACAAAAACTTTATTATTATATTTATAATAATAATATTTACTTTATTATTTCAGTAAACTGCAAAACGCAAAGTGTATATTATTTTATATATATATTCCATTTTTGTATGTAAAACAAATGTAGGTTTCATGTTAAATGAATTGGTCACCTCATCTTTCCACCTTACCTCCTTGTGCAGGTGTTCATGTAGCGAGGCCTTATAGAGGCAGGTGAGGTAGGCCTGGTGGAAGTACAGGTGTTTTCTAGCCTTGCTGTTCTCCAGGCAGCTTTTGGCCAGGGCCATCGCCTCCTGCAAACGCTCACACGCCTGCAAGTAGCGCACACGTAATTCCAGGAACAGAGGGACCTCCGAGCTGAAGTACTCCTCAACTGGTAACAGAGAGTTGAGAGATTCAGTAAACAATTCATGATTTTAAATAAATTCAAAAACCATTCACATTTTGCACAAAGAAGCACTGCAAACAATGATGGCAGAAAACACAGACAAAGTAATTTTTGGATTTGTGCTTAAGCATACCATCGGCCTGTGGAACAGAAGCCTCTTGCAGAATGTCTTGAAGCACTGGACTTTCCCAGGGTCCCCCAACTTTGATGACCTGCTTCACTTTTTGCATGTAGATGTTGCTGTGCCGCAACAACCGTGAGTGGCATGCCTACCAAGTGAGGTAAGAAGACTCGTTGATCAGGTTTCTATTGCCAACATGAATCATCCAATAACAACTTAAAGCTCGTGGAATTAAACTACTGATTAGTCTTTGACATTTATTTTTCACCTGAAAGGAATCGATGATGTCTTTTAAAGGGTATTCCACAAACTCTTCTTTGCTGAAGAAAAGCATTAGCTCAAAAAAGCTCCTACGAGACAAGATAATATTCAGTTAAAAAGTGTCAGAAAAACCACAGTGAAATCAACAACTATTAAAGTCAACATCAAAATCACTCAAAAATTGTAATGAGTGAGGACCAGCAGTTTTGGATACCTGCATTTCTACCCTCTTAGAATTTGCAGAGCGGCTCAATTAAATCAACGCAACTAAAGCATCTGATCACATCTAACTACTTACACGGCCAGGCTGCTCAGGGTGTAATGGATGTGCTGACATTCGGCTGGAAAAGCAGCGGCTGCCGAAGTGAAACTGCAAAGTGCAGCCCGTAGTACTTTCAGTTGTGGAAGAGGTACCTGCCATCTTCCGGTGTGCTCTTCCACCAACTATGTGGAAGAGAATACAACAAAGCCAGTAAATAAAAGAGTTTCGTGGCAGTTTTCGTTGTCTGTATTGAAATATGAATTCGCAAAACATTCTAGAAGGTGTTTAATGACTTTGTTGACGTATTGTATTTTCCATTATCCGGGGAATATAGTACTAAATATAGTATCCTGTATAACAATAATCGATCGCAGTCGCGTAAAATACTCCTATAACGTATATCTGCCCGGTAAATACGCATAATAACACTACCCCTAAGTCCTGCGTATAAATAATTACACACATTGAAGCTAGCAATAACATGCTAAGCACAGCCACTTACCATACTGAACTATATAACACTGGTAGCACGTTCAAATAAGAAAATAAGTGGTATATTATGAGAATGTCCACGCCGATATCGGCGTGGAATTACTATATTTCAACAAAGTGCTTTGTGTTGCATCAAGCCGCCACTAGACAGCTACAAATATTGAGGCTAGTTTTATAGCAAGCCATGAAAGCCAAATTGAGATTACAGAAAACAAAAACCGACTAGATGTTTTCCGAATAACATAACATACCTTGCAAAATTCAACGCAATATTCTTTGCTTTTCAGAGCAGATTTTTCACTGCAGTGCCTTAAAAACAAATTCTCCAGAGCCAATTCTAGCCTGTCGCTTTCGATGTCCGCCATGCTTGTTACACTGACCAGCGCATAGTCAAAGTTGCCAGGTCTGACAGTGGCTATCCTTTCCCTAGGCTCAATGTCCAACCTGGCAACCTGTACAATGAATGATTTCTTACAAAAGCTATAACTACAAATTGACTTTTTTATTTTTTAGAGATAATTCTGCCGGTCATTTGATATGTCAGGATTTTGGTATATATTATACTATGTCGGCCTTGGGAATGTTAGTCGTCATATTAGTAGAAGGCTACATGCATATGGAATGTGAACCAACAATATCTCTAGTACATTACGTCTAGATTGACCAATTCGTTTGGATCGGGGTGATGCAGTAATCAGCAAGCAGCAAGCAATACTATTGCAAGGGATCCTTGTTGAAGCAAGTTATTTGGTCGCCGCTACGTGTGGTTGGAGCTAGACTGATGCAGCCTTGCTGGTTGAACTGCTGCCTCGTGTGGCCAACAGCACCCTGGTGTGGTGCAGAAGGACTTTCCTTGAAATATTGGGTGTGACAGCACCTCCATGTAGCAGCTCTTTAATGTGCTAGCGTTACTTTGCTTTAGCAAACCCAGCTCAATTGGCACCTAAGGTCCAACTTTTAAGAGACCCCAAGAAAGGCCATAGGCCTAACAACTGGGCGTACCTGTTCGCTTTGCTGGAGGAACGCTATCCGAGCATTCCCAGGTGTTCGGTTGATCTTTGGAGTGGATACAAATGCTCCAGATAAGCAACAGAATGCCTAAATTGGCCAGTGTTGGATGGGGGCTAAGTTTAGCAATGTTGTATAGAACCCTGCAACATAATCCAATTTCCCTCAGATGTGCTTAACCAGGTGATTAGCATTTAGAGTTGTATTACATCACAGCCCCAACAACTGAAACACTTGAAGATGTGTTCTTTTCTAGGACATCAATCATGTATCAACCGCCAGTTGTAGGCTTAGTGCTATACAGATTTTTACAAATCATCAAAAATACCTACCGACTCATACATAGAGCTATAACGTTACACGTTTACAAGTTTAACCTTATGACAAATTAGTTGAATATATGGAAATATGATCGTATACTTACACTTGTATATAGACGACATGTTGAAATTGGAATAAGTATTGATTGAAAAAAAGTTACCTTGCTCACTGTATTCATCTTCGGTGGTAAGCAACCAGAGATTTATGTTCTGCCACCTACCCATGGATTTATTTTCGTGCACCAAATGCATAACCGCATGTTCGTTGCACCTGAGGCGGCCAGCGACCATTTTTTCAGACAAATGCAGCGATACTTAACAGTTATGATGGCAGGGGGGATTCCCCAGAGGTTAAGTAAACGAGGGCATGTTGAACAACTGATGAAACGCAGCGTTTACCTCTTGTTCCCTTAAGGGTGCAGTGAGTCGGATTTAGTGGCATCTAGCGGTGAGGGTGTAATCTACTGAATACAGCGCCATCACCTCGCCATTCCCAACGACGTAGGCCTACGATAAGCTACGGTGGTCTTTGAGGTGCCAGTAGGTGTTTTAAATAGACATAGACATATAATTT
>OMKX01078404.1:0-11999 GCA_900302425.1 Brosme brosme
TGCACACACATCACACACACACATACACACGCACACACACACCGCCACACACACACACACACACACACACACACACACACACACACACACACGCACACACACACACACACACACACACCTATAAATCTATTCCTGACAAAATAAGGCAATTGAGGATATTGACATTGAAGTTTCGGCACACTGACCTGCACTTAAGGGAGTAGACTTTGCCCACCAGCTTGACCAGGGGGGTGAGTGGAGGGTTAGGCAGCAGAGCGGGGATGTTCCCAGGTCGGGGCAGCTGCTGGGGGCTGCCGTCTAGATTTTCCTGCCCTGTTGCCACTTGCGGCTTTGGGGTACGGATTCCTGAAAATAACAGATTGGTTTCATTATTTGCATGCTCCATAATTTGTCTTTGACTTGGCTTGTTTATTTCCGTCATCTCTTACGGCTTGGAGAAGGCACTTTGACGTCACTGAAGGCCAACTGCTTCTGATCATGGCCCCAGCTGGACATCTTCCGAGAGGCTTTGGGTGACCCACCAGGGGCCCCCAAGAGCTCCCTGCCAGCCCTGGGCCCAGGCAGCAGCCCCAGAGGCTCAGGGCTCCTGGCAGCCACAGCGACTGCTTCCATGGGGGGAGCGGGAGATTGGGTAGGTCTCTGGGAATGGAGAAACACAAACGGATTCAATATGGTTACATATCATAAATTGAATACCATCTGAATAATGTAATAAATGATTTGCCAATACAATAAAAAGTACAAGATTAGATTTGATGGTGGACATCAGCAAGAAAAGTTTGAAAACAGTTCTACTTTCCTTGTAGGATTTGCAGTGTTACAAATAAATAGTACACTGCAACAAAAGTAACGATAAAAATAATTTATAAAGCACTGCTCCAGCCACTGCAGAACTCTACAATTAATCATTTAAAATAAATTCACAGTGATGCATCATGTTTTATTTCGGTTTTGTTCATCTACAACATTTCGTTACCTACTAACTTCGTAATCAGGGCACTCGCCATATATTTTTCCCCTGAATAAATCGTTTTTAATGATTCATTGATTAAACAAGGTAAAACTAGCTCAGAGATCAGTTGCTTATCATTTGTCTTGCTCAAGGACAACAAGGCCCTTATGGAGGCTAGGACTCGCAACCCACCACTCCAGTAGCGATGCTTCCCTTACCTCCTCAGCTGCTGCCGCCTCTCAAAATGGATCAAAAGATGTATGAATCCTCCTGAAATCCTACCTTCTTGATGTAGAGATCTCCCATGAGATAGCGCTGGGTTATCTCTGCTACCTTGGCGGGCTCTTTCTGGATCCACTCGTTGAGGATCGCAATGGGCGAGCCCTTGGACCCATCCATCTTCCACTCAGTCACACCGAGCTGCCGGAGGTGGGCCCGCGCGTGGCTGGCCAGGGCCTTGCGGTGGTGGAACTCAAACCCACAAAGTTCACAGAATGAGGCTAAAGATGTGGAGGACAACAGAGGAAGGACTGAACAACTAGTAAGCTTTCTATGGCAGTCATTAATTGACTAATAAATACCTCCATAAATAAAGGATATTTAAATGTAAAAGTATATTTAAATATAAGCTTACACATGTATTTCTGGCTAATGTTTGTGGGCTCTACAACTTTTACAGTTGCAATGTGATACAATTTGTTCATAGGTCAAATGGACACATTGAATTAATTGTGCATTCCAAAGGTGTTTCTGACTTACGAGTGTGTGAGTTTCCCTTTTTGCCTGAAGATGGATCTGTGGCTTCTACAGACACTTCCTTTCCCATCAACTGCCGGAGGAGGTCAATCGGTGACGACTTGCTCGTCCAGGCAATGCCAAGTTGGCGTAGATGGGCACGGACGTGACAGGAAAGACCCTTGCGAGAATCAAAAAGCTGGCCACAGTACTCACAGAGGATCAGTGGGATGGGTTGTCCATCAAATGTAGGCTCTATGAAGTTTACTGAAGTAGGCATCTCCGTGTCTAGGGGCGCTTTCTTGGTCTTCTTCGACTGGGGGTCTACAGCTAGGCGGAAGCCCTTTTTAGCCTTCGGGGCTCTGTTGACAGGTGAAGGATGGCCTGGACTGGACAGAGCTGTGCTGTTTGGAGAGAAGGATGGGGGCGGGTGTGGAGCTGGTGACGGCGCTGACAACTGTGCTTTGGCTTTGGCTGGGCTTGAGCTGGGAGTTTTGACCGAGGTCATGGGCCATATATCTGCTAGCATTCCGCTGCTGGCAAGCTCCTCGATAGCATCAACCGCTGAGGATTTCCCCAGCAAATCGGACACACCGATCTGGCGCAGGTGAGAGCGAGCGTGGCTGCCCAGGCCTTTGCGGTTCCCAAACTCCTCCCCACAGAGCACACAGACAAACTTCTTCAACACCTTGGCCCGCTTGCTGGGGGGAGACACAGGAGAGCTGGTCGAAGGAGAGTCCAGAGAGTGGTGTTTTCCGATGGATTTTGGGGAGGTCTTAAGGGTCACAGGTCCCGGGTCCTCTGTCTGGATGTTCTTGAGCTGGTATAGCAGAGCGATGGGGCTGATTTTGAAATTGGCGTCTGGGACTCCAAGCTGCCGCAGGTGAGCCCTGGCGTGACTGGACAGGCCCTTGCGTGTCTCATACCAGGCCCCACAGACTTGGCACACATGGACTTCGTCGTGGGAGTTTGAGACTGCAAGAGTTGATAGAAGGCATTTAATAGGGTCAGATTTGCCAATTGTTGCATAAGATGTTGTGTTGTTGCATGGTGGTTACGTGTTGCAACTTTAATCAAGGACGAATCACCGTCTTATCTTATTGTGTGGTAGAACAGGGAGTAAACAATACAAAACAAGAAAAGTGTGTGTGGGGGGGGGGAGTTATGTTGTACCCACAACCTCCACTTATATCAATAAAGCAACACAGATCAAATGTACAGTTTAGAAGTGAGACATACCTAAGTTTAGAGGGGCATCCGTTTCTTGTGGTGCCCACAGGGGTTTTAGTGTTGTCTGTTTGGAGCTTGAGCTCTGAGCGTCATTTTCTCTGGATTCGATTGTTTTATGGGAAGAGACCAGGAGGGGTGCAGCAGCACTTGTCAAACCCGAAAGAGATCCCATCAAAGGGTCTTTCGGGGTGGGAATCTTTTCAAACTTGGTCTTTGACGGGCTTTCGGCTTCTGGGACGGGCAATACCATGGGATTCTTTGGATCCAAAGTGAAGTCTAGTTCAGACCCTTTGCTCTCTTTGAGTTTGTAGAGAAGTGCTATTGGACCATTGGTACATTCTGACAACGGCACCCCAAGGTGCCGTAGATGAAGGCGGGCGTGGCTGGAGAGCCCTTGTCTTGTTGCGAAGCAACATCCACACACGTCACACACCTTTCGTAAATGAACTGTACGAAAAAAGGGTAAACAGTAAATGTGATTACAAAAGACAGTACAGAGTGAACGAACTTTGGAAGCTAAAGTATGTCTGTGAAAAGGTTCAAACGTAAATCAGCTTTATGCTAAACACGTTAATATTCACCTTCTATAAAAAACAAAAGTCACATATGCAACGCTACTTACGGTTTCTTTCCATGGCTGGTGACGTTTAGGGTTAATAAAATATAAAACTTCAACCGTTGTAGCTCACAGAATCTATAATAAAGTTTAAATAAACCAGGGTTAACGTAGTATGTTGTAATCAGGCCGAGCATAAGAGAAGACGGGACATTCGGCTACAATGCTACAATAGCTAACTCAATCGTATGAGTAGGGTAACGTTATATCTGGTACATAACAATCACAACTCGAAAAAATATATAAACATAACGGTTAAATGATATATAAATATACATTTATATATAATTATGAAACTAGTATGAACTTTTAGCATCCCAGCTTATGTTGCAACCATTGTTTGTATTTAAAGGCTTGCTAGCTACATGCCATGCTTGCTCAATGTGTTGACATGTGAATACACTTACATTAGTATAAAGAACACGATATCAGATCAAATAGCCATTGAACGTTACCTTTTTATATTTTTTTCAACCTTGGAAACCAGATCGCAGATGTACCCGAGGCAAGCGTATTGACAACAAAACCTTACACAAGGGGGTGGGAAATCCTGTAGTACTTCTAAAAGTAAATTTCAAAACAAAGGCTACATGTTAATATCATATAGAGTGTATTGCTTATCGATCCGTGTAAAAAGCGATGAAATACATTGTTTAAGAAATGTAACATTAACAAAATCGTTTTAACTTTTAACAAGGACAACTATTAACGGACCACTATTTCTGCAGGATGGTCTGCTTCAGACCTTTACTTTGTAAATAATTATACTGTCAGTGATTTTACTTCCGGGTAGTCTGGCAGGTTACGCCTACTTCTTTTGCGCTCCACCCAGTCTCTCTTTCTGTCCGACTGCCCGGTCTCCTGCTGCAGTGGTTGGATGCACAAGGTTGGCTTTGGTTCTCACCAACTTAACGTAAGTGTATATGTTGTATGTTGCTTCTATTCGTTTATGCAATGCACGCCATGTTTAAGAAAATAGAAGGACATCGAAGAAGCCAGTTTACTTACTTTAGCTAAGCTAGCATGTCAGCGTGGTTTTCTTATCCCACGGGCCTTCTCTTTAGCTTGTTCTTTGTCTCTTGGAATCATTCAATCTACTTTTTTTTATATAACCCTCCCCCCACGCCTTCACTCCCCCTCCTCGTCTTCAGAAATATTTTGTGCAAAGTCATGCTGTAGTTTGCCTAAAATCACAATGCTTCCTCGTACTTTTTTAGTGTTCATATTTAAAGTATCAAGTAAAGTTAAAATACCAAATAACCACTTAATTTATGTAACACCTGTGTATGTGGCATGATTTGGACTGGTTTAGTCACGTTGGTGTTTAAGTCGGTCACGAGATTCTCATCATTGCACGACGAATAGTAATCTCTATTGTGTTGGGAAAGCCATGAGAAGTCTACAGCCCCCCTACTTCTGCTTTCATTGTTGGTTTAAATGTATGTGTAAGCTTTTAAAAAATTGTGACGGTTTGAGGGGATCAAGACCTTCAGGCAACACTTGTATTGTAGACAAATATTGCGCCTTTTCTTCTAGAAGTCCATACTGCTATTGCTTTCTGGCCCGCAAACCTTGTTGAGCATCACTGATAGCCCGCTGATTGTGTTCTCTCCAGTTAACTACCACCATAACCATGTCTTCTGGAAGTGCCCAAATCGGGAAGCCTGCCCCTGCCTTCAATGCCACAGCCGTGGTGAATGGAGAGTTCAAGGATATCAGTTTGTCTAACTACAAAGGTGAAGGGCTTTTCTCCTGGAGTTTGTCGTTTTAAACATATTAATGTGAATGATCCATCTAAGTTTCTTGGTCTAGTAGAAAAAAACAAAAAAACGTCCTCTAATTTTGACCAAACTGACTACAAGCGTGTTAACTCTGATGGTCTCCTTTTTTTTATATTTCTTAAGGGAAGTATGTGATCCTGTTCTTCTACCCTTTGGACTTCACCTTTGTCTGCCCCACCGAGATTGTGGCCTTCAGCGACAGAGCAGAGGAGTTCCGCAAGATTGGCTGTGAGGTCCTCGGTGCCTCCACAGATTCTCAGTTCAGCCACCTGGCCTGGTGAGCATGGTGGTCTTGTCTCTCCAAATAAAAATGTTCAAGTTTTGATGATTACCACAAATTGGAACCACATCTTTACCTTGGCCACCCTGAAAGAAAATGCTAATTCTACTTGTATAATGTTTGGTTGAATGAAATGCTCACGCTGACTTATAAAAGGAAATTATATATTAAATATCCTATTTAGTACATGTTTGATATGTTTTACTGTGCTTTCTAATTGGGACAAGTGTTGCCTAAGAGGTCCTCATAAGCTACACCCACTCCAGCTTATCATATAGCGCTGTGAACCTGTGTAACGCTGATAAGCCTAAAGGTTTCAGTTTTACCGTTAACGCTCGCAAGGGTTCATCCAACTTTACTTTAGAAGGGTCTAGAAAAGTCCATATGCCAAAAAAACAAACAAGTGGGGCGCTGTGTAAAGAATGTCTACCTGCCACGGTTTGGGTTGTGTGAATAACTGATAGTTAAATACTGATAGTTTTTTTTCTTTTGTGTGCCCATGTTTTCCTAGTTGACTAACATGTCAAAATATCTCTGTTCTTTAGGATTAACACACCCAGGAAGCAGGGAGGTCTGGGTCCAATGAACATCCCCCTGTTGGCAGATCTCACCCACTCCATCTCAAAGGACTACGGTGTCTTGAAGGAAGACCAGGGCATCGCATACAGGCAAGTCTTTGACCGCTTTTTTTGGTTGTCTTATGTGGTGATAATTGTAGTCCAGTATTTGGGTGGCCCTGCGTCAGCGGGATGCTACAAAACTGTAATGCAATGACAAGGATGGCCGTGCAATGTTTTGGGTCAAATGTGCCGGTTCAAAATGGGTTATATCATTATTATTTTTAGCTAACGAAACCAGCCTCACCATCCATCTCTCAGTCTTTTTCAGGCCAGCTCCCTGAAACAACAGTTCCTTGTTCTCTTGACACGTTTAAAATGTCTTGCAGAATGGACTCGTTTGTCGGTTTGTTGGCCTATTGGCCAATTATCTGATGGGTGTACTTACCCAGATGTATTGTGTTGCTGGCCAGTTTGCCACAGCTAGGACCAGGTTAAAAGCTTTTGATTGGGGATGAATTGGCATGATGGCCATTATAAAGGGGCATGGATAATTACCACAGTAATTACTTGGGCTGTTTTTTCCTTTTACTGCTCCCTCATAACATCAATTATAAAAGAAGGCAATACAAACAATGGATTCACTAAACCTGTTTGTGTTGTGTAATGAAGGCGAGCCAAATATGTATTGTGCTCTGCAACTATCTGAAGGGTGGGTGGGTGTGTGAAGATACATTTCCAGCAAAGTATGCTGCATGCTCTTCAGCATGTTTTAAAGGCGACACAAAAAAACCCTGTAAATCATCTGCTCTCTGTGCTCCCAATTGTAAAATGAATTGGGTTTGTTTGGCGTTTTGACATTTTGCTCTGAACTCATTGGTGAAATATGTCCAGTCGGGACTTCAAATGGAGACTATTAGCTGTCCGTTTTTTTTCTCGTTTTTCTAACAGGGGTCTGTTTGTGATTGACGATAAGGGCGTCCTGAGGCAAATCACCATTAATGACTTGCCCGTGGGCCGCTCGGTAGACGAGACTCTGCGTCTGGTCCAGGCCTTCCAGCACACCGACAAGTTTGGAGAAGGTGGGTAAACGCAGACTGAAACTGTCTGTCTAGGTCGGTGGTTGAGCAGTTTTGTACTCCATGTCCCTATGTTTGCATGTTAAAGCCCTGTATGTCATTAACCGGTTATGTTCTGTCCTCTATACAGTTTGCCCAGCTGGCTGGAAGCCAGGTAGTGATACCATTGTTCCTGACATCAAGAAGAGCAAAGAGTTCTTCTCGAAGCAGTGATTTTTATAATCTCTGAATTCTGATCTATCCATAGCACTTAAGTGTAGATGACGAATTCCTGTCTAGCAGTTCCTTTTGTTGTTTAAAACAACCTAACCAATTTGACTTGTATTATTACTGGCGTTGTTAAAAGGTCCTTTTGAGATTTTTCCAAGTCTTGAGCACTGAAACTGGTAACACCTAACGTATTCTGGATGGTATTATTTGTATTGTCTGATCATTAATAAAGCATCGATAATGTCTTGGTAGTTCCTTTGTCCCATCAATTATTTTCAATTGCAACTTTGCAGTCACTAGGTGGCAGCATTGGTCTACCGTGTTACTTTTTTTGTTTGTTGCGTTATTAGTTTTGTCTTACGGACGTCTTAACTTCCAACGTAATGACTAATTTATGGTACCCATATCATACTTGTTGTGGCGCGACCAAAGGTTTAGATACAACTCGGCTTTTACGTTTGCCATTGTGGGGAAAGGCTCTAGACATGATTTTATCTGAAGCGAACCGACCTTCACATATTTATAAGAATGCCTAGCAAAGATCATGGGATGTTTTGGGGAAGTAGAAATTCAAGTGTGGGGAAAGTCCCCTGTTGGAAATAAACCATTTACTGGCCCTTCTGGGGAAACCAGAGTAGTAGACCTCAGGGTTTGACGTGTTTTGTAGGTGGGAGTTCCCGGAAACCTATTCGTATGACGATTCCCGGCAAAGTTGACCATACATGGGCCTATGTCCTGACGTCAAGGAGTTACAATCCCACGCGGGGACATGCCAAACTGAAGAACCTACACTGCTAGACTAGATGTAGTCTATTGGCTACTAATGTAATTCAGTAAACCAGGTATTGTTGGTTTTACAAAGCCAATAATATGATGTATTTAACGGTAATTAATAGCTAAATAAACAATGTCATGCATGTGTTCATTAGGGTATAGGCCCCCCTAAAAAAACGCCCAACACATATTTCTTTATCTTATTTACTTAAATATATATACTGTACAAAAAAAGACAACCATCAGGCTCGGCCCGAGAAACAAATAACTTAAAATGTACCACATGAATGTGTCAAGGTAAATTGTAAACAGGCAAAGCCAAAGACAAGAACATTATTAAAAACTTGTTTCAAATGCCCTAAGTGTTTCAGTCTTTTATGTGCGCTTTTCATCGTCTTTTATGGTCCAAGAAGGCACGATGACCCGTCACCCTCATCATGTAGCCTACATATAAAGTCAATAGTTTTCCATTGTCCAGACGCACTATAACTTCTCTTATGTGCACGCAGTGTTGCTTTATGACAAGCTCTCTCCTATATTGTCCAGCAGGTTCAGAAAAAAGTGCGTTTCTTCAATAAGACTTGACTTTGGGCGCCAGCATGAGTTGACAGCCACTGCTGACATGCGTCATCACCTTTTGCTTGAGCTGGGCCACCTGTTCCCGCAGCACCGACGCCGTGTTGGACAGCCCCGCATTATCGCTCTTCAGGACCTTCACCTTATCTTCTAGCCGAGAGATGCGCTCGAGTTTGCGCCTCCGGCATTTGGTAGCCGCAAGCCGGTTCCTCAACTTTTTACGCTCTGCTTTGATGCGCTCCTGGTTCTCCATGTCGATGGGAGACATCGGCGGAGAGCTGGTGTCACTGCTTTGCATGTCGGGCACCGTCTGTGGCTCTTCTTTCATCCCCCCGTAGCGCTGCGAATGGAGGAGCCCTACGGGCAGCGAGTGCTGAAAGTGGTGGGAGCCGTGCGCGACGGCTTGTGGATGTTGGTGATGATACTGGTGGTGATGGGGCAGGTAACTGATTGTAGTGGACGGGTAGCTCGGTGCAGAGGACATGTTGACGTTTGGCGTGCAGTTGCTCAAGTTGGTGTATTCGAGATGGTCGGCTTGAAGTGATGCGCCGAACACCGATGCCGGCGCGGAACACGCAACCCCACCGGTTCCGATGGACACGTTCGGAGGCGCCATCTGGTTCATTTTGTGCAGGTCGTCTAGTGCCTTGACGAAACCGTCTGCGAAGCCCTCTTGCTCCTCTGTGATGCTGCGGTTGTAGACGAACTGAGTAGGCGCCGGGGTCGTGGTAATAATCCCGTTGCTGTTCTGGATGATAAGTCGCTCCAGTTCTGGCGAAGCGAGCTTCAGAGAGCCGACGTCCGCGGTGACGGTCGGATAGAATTCACCATCCGCGGCGCGCAGGTGATGCGACTTGAGGTTTGAGTTGCGATATGAGTCGGAGAAGTTCAGGTTCATATTCTGCTTAAGCAGCTTGTAGTCTGGCAGAGCAGCGCCTGGATGGCCATAAGCAGAGAGAAACGAGTCGTCATAAAAAGGTTGTTCCATTATTGCGGACATATTTCAAAATAGACAAAGTCAAACAGGGCTACAAGTGTGATGTTGCCGGAACACCAACTCTTCGGTGTTCCAAATGATCCCCCTTTTTCAGCAGCAGCAAGTCCCGATGTATTATTATGTGAAGATCAATGTTATCAAACTACAGCAAAACTTCCAAGATAGTGGAACAGTACTGTACCAAGTCGTTGCTTTTGTCTTTTGGTGGAATCAAAGCGATGTCCGGTGACAAAATCTGTTGTTTTGGTCCCGCGAGTTATTTCTCTTTTTTTGTGTGGTGTGTGTGTGTGCCACAGTCACTGCGCTCTCCACAGTCGTGGTTTAAACAAATGGATCTGTGTTTTCGCTTCGTCGTATTTATATGCAGAGGTGTGAAAGCGCTTCAACTTGTAGGTCCCCGCCCATGGGGCGCGCTGAATGACGTAGTATGAATGACGTAGTATCCAGGAAAACGGCCACCTATTGGTAGCATAAACGAAAATGATGTAGATGGCCATAGTCGGCCTGTAGGCTATTATATTATTGCTACTGTTATTATATTGAGGATGAATACACACTAACGTAAGTTAAAATATATTTGAGTTCAAATCTGTGCGTATCCCATTGTCTCAAGTTTACCACAGCATTGATAAGGAGGACGTAGGACTGCTGCTTCGTCATGCGATCAAAATTGATATCAGTCGGCCCTTATATGGGTATCCTGACTAGTTCCTCCCTGTGAAAGCGGGAAGCCAATCCCTGTTTGGCGCGCTTCCAGGATGCCTCTAGGATGTGGGAGGCGGCAGCAGCGTGGGCGTGCATTTCCACTCTTTCGCCCCACAGGAGAAGTAGCCTATTGAGGTCTCTGCGGCCAAATGATTAAAATACAAAACAAAACAAAATCCACGACCCAAAATACCAGGGTGACTCCCAGGGCCAATGATTGATTTCTATAAAGGTATACTACCGTACATATAGGCCCATTTGTTTTTTTAAACCAGACTTCAAACACCTTGTTTAGTGGGAATAACCCCAATTTTACATAACCACCAACACAAACAAGACATAGGTCGAGACACATGTGGGTGATTTATTTAGTTGCGTATTGCTGATGCAATGATCATGTCAGAAAGATGTTTTTGTGGTAGGGCATGTAGAGTGTTATGAAGGGTTGATGTGTTGAGTTTTAATCACAAGGTTAATTTACAATTATGTAGACTACAGGTATCTGCTATAATTTGTAGTAGACCTAGGCTTTTATTCTAGCATGTCATTTGTGTAACGTAAGAATAGGCCTTATTGTTTTCGACCGATTTTAGCCTATTTATATCGATGGTCTTCAAACTGAGTCAACAAGACAACACAGGAAAGTCAACTACAATCAGGCCTACCTAAATAAGAAATGTGGAATTGTGCCTCCTTACCTAAATGTGTACGTGCCTGTGTAAACACGTATAGTCCAACACATCAGTGAACGTAGGTTTCACATGAATAATCAATAAGCCTACAGTAATTTCACGAGTTCCCTCGTTGCACACTGCCACACACGAGCACTGGGCACACGTGCTTGTGGACATCCACAGCTCATACACCCGATTTTGTCATTCTCCGTGAGTGGAGAGGTAATGCGACTGGACAGTTCCCGTGTATTAATCTAAATACAAGCGTAGGAAGGCGGAACAAAACAAGGAGGGACAAGGCTGGGCTGGGGAGGATAGACGCGCTGCCAGGAGCCCATAGGTGCAATCAGCCACAGAAAGGGGAGCATGCGAGGCGCCTCAGGCCTAGCTAAATAAAGAGTCTTCAACCTGTTTGTTGACCATTAGCACATGACTGGGTGCATGGCTGTTGGCAGTGCCAAGTAGAGGAAATAGGGGCAGTTGAGGCGAAGAGTTGCGGAAAGGGTTAGGGGAAGAAGTGTTCAACACACAGGCCAGGAGGTTACGGTCTCTTGAAGGATCTTAGTGATCTGAAACTTAATTCACGGAGGCCTAGAGTAACATTGTGAGGAAAAAAAGCACACATTTCTAAAGAGAATTGGTCCCTGAAAACATTATGCATAGCACACCCCCCGTATTTGAGAATGAGAATATAGGTCTAATGGGATAAATTCTTTCTTTGGAGGAGGTTATACTCACATCCCTGTTCCTGTTTGAAGTCATTTATTAAAGCTTTATAAGCACACCAATGGTTGCAAAGCCGGAAGGGTAATGATGCATATTTGTCCTTAACC